>QMIH01001033.1:116614-127436 GCA_003987875.1 Clarias batrachus
TATATATTTTCTATATATTCTATATATAATAATATATTATTGTAGCCAAATTACTATATATTGTAGATTTCATATTTACATTCATTTTAGGTCACAAACAGTCATGTTAGCATTTCACTGCATATCATACTACAGTATGTATGGTTGTGGTGTTTATGACGAATAAAAGTTTGAAATTTAATTTGAATTTTAAATGTTTTTATATTTTTTATAAGTGAATAATACAGAATGTCTGGATTGCAGTAATGAGCAATTACTGTCAGATTGTTGGCTTGTTTCTCGGTCACCATTTGGCAAGAAATAAAAAATATATCAGTCATTTCGAATTGTATACTGGATAATCAAAAATCTGTCACCTTTCTTCACAACCTGAATAAAGCATGCTTAATAACATATCTACTGTTAACACTTGCTCGTTTCCTAAGTTATTTCAATTATGTTTAATTGCAAAAGGTGATATAAGATTTCTTTTAGAAAGAAGCTAACATCGACATTAATTTGGGATATACTGTAGCTGCCGATATGTTAATACACTCATACTTGCACTACAGTATATGGACAGGGGTATTTGGTCAGACCTGCAACGACATACAAATACATATACTTCAATATGGACTTGGTCCACCATTTTTTGCTTTATCAGCATCCACTCTTTTTGAAAGGGTGTCCCCAAATATTTTGGAGTGTAGAGACTTTATGAGGCCAGGCACTGATGCTGACTGTCAATCTCTGTTCCAGTTTATTCCAAAGGTGCTTGATGGGGTTGAGGTCAGGGCTTTGTGTTGGGGCCAGTCAAGTTCTTTCACACCAAACTAATCAAAACAATGTATTTATAGTCCTGGCTTTGTGCACTGGGACTCAGTCATGTTGAAATATCAAAGAGCCTTACTCAAGGCATCTGAGTGGCCCAGTGTTAAAGTGCTCGCCCTATCATCCGGAGATCGCGAGCTCGATTCCCGGGTGATGCTGTAACCTCTCGCAGCTGGAGGTCGAGAGAGCTCATTGGCCGACCTCACTCAGAGGGAAGGAATGAGAGGTAATTAGTGCTCCCACATTAATCACGGCTCTATGGCCAATCAGGAAGGAAGGAGCGGGTAGCGCTGTCCTCTGAGTGTGTTACGCCGCCCCCCAACGGTGTGTGAGCGAGCAGATCGAAAAGATGCGGTCGGCTGGCGTCACGTGGTAACTCCGAATAGTCTTCTGCCCTCCCGGCTGAGTGGTAGTAGTAGCCTTAATGTGGGAGCCCCCTAGTGACAGGGAGGAATTGGACACGACTAAATTAGAGAGAAAATCGGGGGAAAATCCAAAAAAAACAACAAAAAAAAAGCCTTCCTCAAACGGTTGCCGCAAGGTTAGAAATATACCTTAGCATTGTCCAAGATGTCTTGGTATGCTGAAAAATTAAGATTGTCCTTCATTGGGCATAAGGGGCCTGATTGAAACACCTGAATTCAAAAATTAACTTCAAATAATTGTCCAAATACTTTGTATCCATATGATGCATGTGGCCACAACAGCAAAAATAAAACAGCTAAAATAAAACAATCCTTTAATATTCATTTCTCTGACTAAGGGGCAGTTCAGGCATACAGGGCAAATAAGCAGCTTCCTGGGCAACTTTAGCTTTGATCAGATGTCTACTGTCTAAATCAAAGGCTTTTCAATATCATAATAAATAGATGCTGATCGCTCTGGGATAATTCTGGCAAATCACTCCGGCTGAGGGGTGAAAGGTTTTCCGGACCTGTTGAAGCAGCTGCTAATCATGCGTGCTTCTCTATTACCTCTGATCGTGCCTCTGACCAACACTGTCTAACGTGATTGGAACTGTCAGATGACCCAAGAGCTCATGACAGCTTTAGCCCTTCTCTTGTCAAGGGCTTAGAGCAGATCTAGGATTTTTGCCTCCTACATGGTAGGCTTTTTCCTGGAGGGCTTTGTGTCGACATGGCCCAGTAAGCCAGAATCTCACGTGTTGTGGCGTTAAACCCAAGAGCCTCCAGCTCCTGACAATCAAGCTTAATTTGGCTCACTTTTTTTTCCAAGAGCAACTGGAGCGGTGGTTAAAGTAGAGGATGCGGTGTGTTTGTAGTATTCTACAAGTGTTAGGGCAGGATTACCCAGTATATCTTGTAGCCTTCATAGTTGATGGCTGTATCAGACTGTATCAGCTGACTTGACCGCTGGAATCAATCCTTAAGTACAAGATACACTTACTGTATAACTTTCAAGATTTCCATCCCTTAAACACACTAAATTTGAAACGGAATATTACTGATTGACATTGCTGTTGTTGTTTTTCTTTTCCTGTTCCTGTTCGATAACCCGCAGTGCCAACCCTTATCATATTTGATTCAGCACAGGTTTTCACGCTGGATGCGCCTGCTGATGAAACCCTCCCATTTTATCTGGGCTTGCGACCAGCATTATTAAGTGCACTGGCTTGTGGGTAAAGCAGGAAACCGTTACCCAAGCGTGAAAAAAACGAACCTGACGAAAATTAAACTTTGCATTTTAAAATGGTCGTAAGTTAATTACAAATATTGATGTGCATGTTTTCATTTTATGTGGAATGTCTAACAGTGTAACATTTAGATGTTACTCCACTCCGTAGAACTAATGGAACCCCAAATCAAATGTCTTCCATAATAATGTTGGATGGTTAACAGTTCTAGCTTTTTCTCTCAAAAAAATAGCTGTTTACGTAAAACCACCAGAGGGACATAAAGACAATGCTTTGTGGTGCCATATGAAACTGATTTTAAAATGATCTACTGGGTAGATGACCAGCACATGGCTAACAGCAGCTGACAACTAAACCGTTTTTGTTGGCTGATTCGACCATCATGACTTCATTTTCCACCATCTTTGAGCATTTTTCAAATATTTGAATAAGCAATCCTTAACAAAAATAGAGAAGCTAAAACAAGCTATAATGAACTCTTTATTTCTTACTTGGACGCTTATGTTTTGTTAAGAGAGAGAGAGAGAGAGAGAGAGAGAGAGAGAGAGAGAGACAGAAGTGATGCACAACTGCAAATAGTTAAATGTCAAAGTGAGGGCCAAGCTTCTCTCATGACTTTAAACCTCATGGTGTTTTTTTTATTTATTTAATTTTATTTATTGTTGTGTATGTTGGTTGGTTTTCACCAAAATGGCCCAAAACTCACAAAACTTGCAACATCAATGAATCATACCACAATGGGCCTACTTTCTTTCCTGATCTCCCTACAAGAGAAAAGTCTGAGGCTTAGAATAGGAAAAGGGGTTGAAAAAGTGGAAATATAATGATAGAAAACCGGAAAGTCGACTTTTAATCCCCATGTCTGAATGTTGCCTCACAAAGATTAAGTCTTTAAACAAAGCACAAGCCTGCTGGAGAGGAAAGCTGCAGAGGAAAGGAGTCACACCAATTAAAACATGGTAATAAAAAAACAATCAAACTGTTATGAGCTGACACAAAGTCTGCATTTACGGTACTCATGTAACCACTCTTCAAAAGATGATAAAAGAAAAGACATGTATACGGTGCAGGTACAAGGTACATTACAGGCCAGTCCTTGCAGCTTCATTTCAGATTCTTATCTCATCTCATCTCAGTTTAAGTTTTCACTCTATATACTTAGACATAATTTTTTACAGTATAAATCTTAAAGCATAATTTATGTCACTTTTATAATTAGATTATTATTATTATTATTATTATTATTATTAAGGCCCAAGCACCATAGGGCATGCAGGACCCTCTTGGGGTCTTAACTTGCTCAAAAACTCTTAAAAATTGCGATGGTGCAGGGTGCTCGGGCCCGCTCATCGTTGCTTGCAACTATATTTATTATTAATATCTGGGGACATCATCTGGTCCATATCGATCAGAATTATTTTAAAGAGGTATAAAGATGCGGTACTAAAACTTTTTTTTTGTTGCATATTTAAGCAATATCATACATTCGCGGTTGTGCTGTTGTACTGTATATTAGCACAGCTGTGATGTGGTCATAGGCACAAGGGCGCAGGCCGAGTATTAAATAGAATACCTTTCTGATACATTTAGTACAACGGCACAACCTCTAGTGCGTTATTGCTTTTATTCAACAGTTCCACAAACTCTATTATCAACAGCCAATTGGCATTTAGAGTGTGTGTGATTGTACCCCCGATCGTTTGGGTGGTGGCGTTTGTCAGACATGATGTGAGAGTCAGGGGCTACAGGACTGCACGAGCTACCCCAGCACTTAAATTTTTAACTGAAAGTCAGCGTCTGCTATCCAGCCACTGGAGAGGAAAAGGCCATTGCATCAACATTACCGTAGTTACCAGAGATGCGACAGCAAACATTGGTCCACTTCGCCAGTCTGCCACCACCATCACTCGCCAGTCGAGTGCCTTTATGCCAGCTGGGCACCGCCCCTGGACCCGCACATGCACACCCTTACTTCTTTCCTCGACTTCTTTCCTTCCTCCCTCCTTAAAATCCATTCCCTTTACACATTTTTTCCAATAAATCTACCCTTTCCCCATAAGACCTCGTCTCGTGTCTGTGTGTCTGCAATGCGCCTCGACTCAAAGATCTTACACAGGTAATATAATGGTATAATATTATTATTCCAACAAAGGCCGGCTTGATAACATACAACTGTATAATGGGGTTTTGCCCACTTCATTAACTTGTCACCTTCTTTAAAATTGCTACGTGCAAATACAAGGTCCTTGCTTTGTGCGCCTCATGTGCCAATATGTGGATCATTCCGCATATTGGATAAATGGGGTCAAAATAATATCAGGCCTTACTCTGAGTTCAGTGTAGTTTCTGAAGAAAACGTCGTTTTTATATCATAATGAGTAATGAGAGATGAGAAAGAGAGCGTCTGTAAAAAAAATATTACTTGCATATTAATGCAAGAAAAATGGTAATAATGGATTCACAACACGTTCATGAGCTTATTGTATAATTGGTCTCAATTATGATTTTAAGCAGCTTGGTGGAGAGGTATTAATGGTTACCATGTATTATTCGTTATTAAAAAATAGGAAATAAGTATATGTACTGTATTTTATCATAATGTTTGCTTTAATGTTTAAATCTCTGGGAAATGAACCCAGGACCTGGAGGTGTAAGGCGAACCCTAAGCCACCGTGCCGCCATCCGGCTGTGAAGAGATGTTCAATCTTCATTTGTCTAGCTTGACAGAGGTTTCCATATGTTCCCTAGTGTTCTCATGTTTTCATATTTTCCATATAGTAATAGTTGAGGTAATCTTAGCGATGTTGATCATGAACCTCGTACTCCGTACTGTATGTATGACGAAAGCACCTCAGTCCGAGCCCTCCCGGGACCCATAAAGAATGCACTGTAATGCCTAAAGTTAGAATAAAATAACATAACATGACAGTTTATGAGAACTATCTGGGCAATTTTCATCAAACCAAAATTTCAGACTGGGCAGTACTCCATGGAATAAGCGTTGACACTGATTGGACCAATTGCATCTTTAGGCTCTTTGCAGCCTGTCAAGACTAGTGTAGATGGTGTGTAGTGTAGATGGTTTGCAACCCTCAACCAAGATCACCACCAGTCCCGCAGTCTCAATTAATGAACTAACCTTTTCCAATTAATAATGCCTCCCATAGGCATTAAACTGCATGAGTAAATTAAAAAACCTTAGGAACTTAAACGACAAATAAAGCAATGTCATATGAGCACACGGTCAAAACAAGGTATTGGTGCTATAAAGTGTCTCACCTAGGTGAAAAGGTGAAATTTCAGATATCATGTAACACTATTTTTCATAAAACGTAATGCTTCTTATGCTCCAATCCATGCTTCATTTTTTGTATATATAAAAAGAAACATTTGCTAAATACAATTTCATGCACTTTTATGTAATGCCTGTAACTTTTTTTTATTTATAGTAAATCTTTCAGTGATCTTACAGTAATTGTCATCCAGATGACACTTGACTGATTTCGATTTCACATGAAATGACATAAACCTGACAAAGTGTATTATTCCAAAATGCTAAATTGTTAATATATTGCAACAAGAATTTGATTTGGGGGGTGGGGGTATCCTTTGTTTTGCACGGAATGCTTTAAAGTAAGCAACAATTTTTACATAAAATAATAATTGGAAATGCTAATTATTCTGTTTCTTTACGAGTATTAATGCTAAAATTTGTGTAAGCTTCTAGAACCATATGACAGTAGAACACTGAAAAATGGACATTTTAAGGCACATATAAAATCATCTCTGCAAACCAGTTTGAAATTTTTAAGGAAAAACTTCCATGATGCATACATTTTAGAACTAGCCCCCCTTTATAGCACACACATTGTCTGTATTATATGTATAATCTAAAAAAAAAATCATCAGCACCTATACTGTTTTGGCCGAAAATGTCATGCGAAAAAAAAAAAAGAAAGAAAAATGGGATGTTTACTACAATATTTGAAAACCAGCTACACTCCAGTAGTTAATAAAGTCAATATTCTCAGAGCTAATATGTAATTATGCAAACGCCCTGATATAATACAATGTATTCAAGTCATTAGTGCACATTTGCATACACATTTGGATAAATTGTGCACACACATGCTGAACATTTCAAATAGAAAACACCATGTATGAAAGTTCAGATCTCGGAGATTTCTTCTGGAAAAATACAAAAAATTCTTATATTATAACTTAGAAAATTAGAGAAATTAGAGAAATAACATTTTATTATTAACTTAGAAAGGGTATACAGTATATTGGCCTTCAGCTGAGAAAAACACCAGCTCCCATGAATTTAATACGTGTCTTCTGGTTGTGTTGTGGCTCGGTGACCTAGTGGTTAGAGCGCTCAGTTTGTGATCTCAAGGTTGCAAATTTGTGACTCGACCTTAGGCACGTTGTTTACACACAGCTGCATCTGTCACTAAGCAATATAACTTAGGTACCAGCTGCATGGCTGGGAGTTAAACGGGCATGTTACGCGATACACTGGCACTGTATCCATGGCTTTGTGGTGTATACAGTGTCTGGCTGAGGGCTTTGGGAGCAGAGATGAACTGCCCCTTGGGTCCGCGTGGCCCGGCAAGATCTTTACCTACCTTCTGGTTGTATTAATCTGTACATGTAAAAAAAAAAATACAATAATTTTATTAGTCACATGCACAGTCATACACAGTACGATATACAGTGAAATGCTTTAGATGACTGCCTGAGACCTTAAAATAACGACTATTAATAGGAAATAAATATGAAAAACAAAATAGGAAGTACATTTAACTAAGAAAGAATAAAATATCTGTACAATACAATATAAGAAAAATGTAATAAGAATGAATTTGCATAAACATTGTCCTGTATTTTGCTCCCCCAAATTACATATTCATTCAGACAAACATTCCAAATAGACAATTAAAAAAACATTTTTTTAATCTTATTTTTATGATGAGGTTGTAGGAGATTTGCATTTGTCTTCAAAGTTCTGACTCGTGAGAGTATTCCGATCAGCCAAAGAGTTAAATCAGATTTAACACGTTCCAGTGATTTCCATATACTTTGGTATTTAGGGACGCTTGTAATCAAACATCTGACAGATTTTCAACTTACACAGTCACAAGTCAGTGCTTGTTAATGTGGGCAGAGAATCATCATTCACGCAAATGTCTTGTGTGCTTCAGCTTGCTTGGTTCGGAAATTCCCACTCCTCCCATCCAAGAATCTATGCTATTCCCAGTGGAACCAGGAGATTTTCCCCTTCACAAAACTGCATTTAAAGACATGGCAAGCACTAGGAATAAAGGAGCTTTAAAGGAGCTTTCCTGTTTGAGAATGGAGTGGCAGATAATCATAACACCGCAAATGTAATGAAAAACCTCATGTCAGAGGTTTTGACAGAGTTTGACAGAGATTACAAGAGTATCTTGTCAGATCGGGTGCCAGAGATAAAGATTCAATTATTTACCAGCAATCTGTGGGTAAACATTTCCTGTGGCGTGTCATGGCGAGGACGTAGCAATTGCATGATGGGCTATCACCTTACAGCACTGTTCGCTCATCTAGTTCTGTATCTCTTTGCAGGGAATTTGACAGAGGAGTCAGTATAAAGGGAAAGGGGACAGTTTTTCAGTTAAATCTAGTGTAAAGTGAGGATGTTACTGTTACTCTTAAAGAAATTTCGTCACTGCTCTCAGTAGATCAGATGAAGCTCCTCAGATACAGTAAGTGGATGTAAGATGCTTTCGCATGTACTTTAGTCCATTTAAACTTAACCCCTTTTTGTCGCCATTTCAGTAGAGTCAAATTATTGGGCTGCATCAAGCAAAGAAAACAGCTAAGGAGATTCGAAGTTACTGGAACTGGACCCTTGGAACTTTTTATTATCCTTATATTATTATGAACACATTACCAAAACCTGGAGGGATAGTGCAATAAAAAAATCATGAATAACTTAAACACTATTCAAATAATTCTAGCTACAGCTATGTTACATACTGAACGTAAAAGCATTGCCCTAGACAGACAGTGTGATGAGAAGTCACAAGATTGGGACTAAACAACTCTGTGGCTAAAAGAAAACCAGTTGTTAGTGAGACTATTCCGAACAAAAGGCTTCAATTTGGGAGGGAACAAAAATATTAGAATTTGGAGCGATATAAAAGGGTCGTGTGGTCTGATGAGTCCAAAGTGACCCTATTCCAGAGTGATGGGTGCATAAGGGTAAGAAGGGAAGCAAATGAAGTGATAACCTACTGTACTGTAGGTATGCCATCATGCATAGTGGCCACTGTACAAGCCTCTGGAGACAGTGTTATGATCTGGAGTTGATTCAGTTGGTCAGGTCTGAGGCTTAGCAACAAAATGATGTCAGCTGACGACCTGAATGTCTCTGTTCTGTCTGAATGACCAGTGTACACTTTTATGGAGTTTTTCTTCCCTGATGGCACAGCAGATACAGTATATTCCAAGACTCAGAGTGTTTCTGGGAGAATGAGGAATCATTTACACACAGGAAGTGGCCACCATATTGTCTGCTGTAATCAAAGATAAAGGAGATTGAATTTAATCTTAGAGTGTGTGATCTTTTTTTTTTTTTTTTGGCCAGGCAGTTTTTCACACATAAACCACTGAAATTAGGTGGCTTCATCCAGTTAAAAAGCAAATTCTAGTGCGGCGACATTAATGAAAACATGTTGCGACCCATAATCAACTCAACTTAAGTGCATGATCAAAAGAGCTCAAAGAAAGGGGTGGAGCGCTGTTGAAATACAAAATCAAAGCATAAATATACACAAATTATTAATGGTATAAACTAAACATTTTTTAAATAATTATTTATTCCTTCCTCTATTTTCCATGCTTGTTTATTTATTTCTGTGCTTTCTACAGTATGTGCCCTTGCATTTTTTTTAATGTGATTTTCCCATCCACATTTTTTTTTTTTAAAGAGTTCAGTTCTGCCCCTACTTAGTCCCTCATCAATTTAGTTGTTTTTCTTTGGATTGTTTTATCTTGTTTTCTTTTGCTTAATTATATGCACAGTGCAACTGTATCAGATTATTATACTGTACTGTATTAGCCCAAAGTATTAACTGAAAAAGCCTAAAAATGTGACCTACTATTTTAAGACACAAAGGTTAGGGTGAGTGAAGTGTCTGAGATTCTTGCATGTTTTTTTTTTTTTACTATAATTGTAAGTTGCATTCAAATTGGATTGAATTTTTTCATTTCGAGTGTTTCAGGCAGATGCGTTTCAAGCCAGCGACACTAACGAGCAAAGGGGTTTGACACTGATATCTTGTAAACAACATTTCTGGGAGGCAGTATGCAGACTGACTTCCCCATTCATAGTGAGGCCTGGCATTATGGAATCACAAGCTGGATTAACTCTCAGCATGTAGCTCTTTAAACTCAAGCGGTCAGAAAAATTGAAGGGACTCAGCAAGCAACTGCTCTGATAGGAAAATCACTGTTGATTTTGTATTCCGTTCATGCCATGGACTTGGGGAATGTGGATCATGCTCTGTGTGCAGGACAGGGGCACAAAGCCTGGCAGTGATGTACCTTTGATCAGAATTCCAGAGAGCACTGAAAGGTCAATTCATCATGCCAGGGTTGCCCTTGTAAAACGAATTATAGGACTTGGGGCTATTGGGTGTTTTATTATATTAAGAGCATCATGCAGGGCCGCCATCAGACGCCCATAAAAGTGTCCTTTACTTTATTAAAATGATGGCGTCTCAGGGAGTCGTCCTAAATCACAAATCACTGGACATTGTCACTTCATTCAGGTGGAGGCTTAGACAGGTAGATGCAGTTTTTACATGATTTAATTTATTAAGGGAAAAAAGCTAGTAAATGCTAAATCAAGAATGATTAACGACTTTTTTTTTCTTTTGCCACACCCTGGCCTGATAACTGCCAGACCTGTTGAATCAAGAAATCATTTAAATACAATTTGGACAGTTTTTTCCCCTTAATACATAAAGGCATCCTTTAACAAATGCATTTTATATTTACTTGGGTTAATATATAGATAATTAGATTTTAATTTAAATTTGAATTAAAATAATAATAAACTTTTTAAATGTACATATTGCTGATTATTTTTCATTTTCTTGCTTTCTTGCTAGGTTAAGTCAACTTCAGTTGATGCACATAATTTATATACTGTAAAATACGTAATTTTGTCAAGTAAATGGACCATGATTAGATGCAGTTACTAAATTGAACTAAACTGTATTTGATATAAGTAAGCTACAGTAATATAACTACCAAACAATTAGTAATTATTACTACCTACATGTAGACAATATATATATATATATATATATA
>QMIH01001033.1:166142-182049 GCA_003987875.1 Clarias batrachus
AATATTTAAGGCTCCTCCAATTTTGGTCTTATTTTTTAACAGCAAACCATGATTGGTTCTTTTCCAGAACATTGTCCCTGAGTTCCTTTGATAACTTTTTTTCCATCTTTCTGATGTTTTTGATTAGATATTATCTTTTTAAAAAAATAAATAAATAAAAAACATGGAGACTTTCAGAAATGTTTTATGTTCATTCTATTTATGCCAAAGGTTGACAACACTGGGGAAAAGGAGTATGTAATATAGTCAGACTACAAAAAATAAAATTAATAAAAGATTATTATATACAGTTCACATAATATTACGTTTCTCATCAAGATGTGAAATTATTGCCTATAATAAATTCAATTTAAACAATTACTAAATTAAACCAATTACCTGAAATTCCACGAGGATGTTGGCACTAATCGGAAATATTACTGTAGTGTTAAATGTGCATAGTGAAAACTTGCAGTAGTGTTGTATTGCAGCATTAATGATGATGCTGCAGAATGTCTGTGCACTGGTTATGTTTCATTTTATTCAGGGCATTAAAAATGCATGATGAAATCATGTTGGAGGTACAAAAAAGGAATCAAATCAATGTAACAAACACAATGTAAATTGAATTTTTGTTTGTTTTTTGTTTTGTTTTCATTGTAAATTTAACTAGTTATGTGGCTTATGATGCAGTAGTATCTGCATAAGAACTGATTTAAGGGTTTCACAGCATTAGAAGTAAATTATATGCAGTCACTTTTTTTTTTAAGGCGAAATAATTTTGGAAACTACAGTATATTATACTGGCTATTGTGTATTTTGTGGCACCAGGGTGGGCGTGGCTCCTCTGGCTTGTGCTGTAATGTCTGGCACCAGGTCATTAGGAGCTGTTGGTTGCAGGGTTGTGCTTCTTTCTCTGGGACCATGCATGCTTGACCGGATTGGGAACCGGCAGAGTTTGGAGGCTGTGTTGGCAGCGTTGGGATCAGGATTATTTACCAGTAAACTGGTGACAGGATCATGGTCTCCATTCTCACCCATGCCCACAGACTGGCCCTCGATTCCAGTGGGCATGGGTGAGCATTGGGTGCCCATGATCCTGTCACTGGTAAATAATTAATAATCATGGTTAATGTGTTACTGTTTTGTGGTGTTGATATTATGTCTGATCAGTGAACAGTGAACGTATACAACAGGCAAATTGAATCGAATATTACTCCTGATATCTGAAATCTGTTTCATTACTCTGTCGCTTAAAGTTGGAATATAAGATAGTGCAGCAAGTTTATATTATATTCACATCTTATGAGCTGAATCCTTGAAAAAGTAAAGGCTCGGGGCTACTCCTCAGAATGCCACGAGTTCAAGCTCTCTTCAACAGTGCCAAGCTGCCAAAGTCATGCCCCTGAATAAGACCAGGAACCCACCCTTTGACCCTGTGCTCTAATCACAGCCTACTAATGACCTGAGATGTGTAAAAAAATATTTGACTGCACTGTGTTTGTATTCTGGCCAGTAAAGTGTGTATTCTTTATCTACCCATATAAAAGCGATAAAAATGCTTTTCTCATAGTGTGCATGATTATTGTCCATTGCAATGTCCGTGGGATTTGTCTAAAATATGATCTCAGATGTTCTGGTAACATTATTTTATTTTATTTTATAATTTTTTTTTAGACAAAACAGATTGGGCAAAAAAAAATAGTATTTTGCTGGTACTGTAGCTGTGAAAAATTCAATCAGATTTTGAACAACGAGCAAATTTATACATAAAATACCCTAGGCTGGAAAAATGTAGCTGTCACCCAATCATCTATACCTACAATCGATGTCCATTTGTTTGTGCATTTAAATGCTTGATTTTGAAGAGCAGGAGGTATCGATTGGTTTAGTGGAACTGTTGGAAATTGCCCTTTTTTTTTTAAACAAGTCTGTGAAGCTTGGCTCTGTAACTAGGTGCAAACTCCAGCACCTGCACCGGCATCTTGTCAGTGAAAGATGAGTAATCAAAATTAATAAATCTGCACATTCCTCACACTTGATGGATCTGAGAACTCCTTGGCAGATAGTGTCTGAGCAGAAATGTCATTCTACTTGCATGAAAACCCTGTGAAAAACAAGATATAAAAAATAAAAAATAAAAAATGTTCTGAATAAAACTGGCAGAATCCCTTTCAGGATCGACATACCGTATATACTTGAGAGATATTTCATCGTGCTTTATGTTTTATCTGGATACCGGTTTTACTGAATGGGAAGATATTGTATGTCACAGATGTGCTTTTGATCCAGCTGGCCAAAAGAGAGACAATTGGTTCGTGCTCCACTTCGTCTTCAGCTGAGGGAGTTATTTGTTTGTTTCTCTCTTTCTTTCATTACAGGATTTTTCACTCGAGTAAATGAGGTCACTCTGATTAATCGAGATGGAGGTTCGGATTAATTTTGTGCGGCTCTGACGGCGGTTACAAATCGCAGGTTTATATTAAAGTTTTCTGAAAAAGGGTTTATTTAGAGTTTAGAATTTTTTGGAAGGAGTCTCCCACAGTTGGCACGTTGTAGCAGTCGGAGTTTATTTGAAGTTTTCTAACATAGCGAAGTCTTTACACTTCAAGAGAGAGAACAATAGAGGCAAACTGAGAGAACGACTCTTGATAGCTTCTACAACATAAAACACCACCTCACTTGCCTCAGAGACAGTCCACAACTGTAAACATAACCATAAATGGATTTTTAAAAAGTTTACTGTGGTGTTCTTTAGTAAAGCTATAAGATAAGGAATGAAGATCTTTGAAGATGTGCTATCAATGGAAACTTTGTTGTGCCAGTACTGAATGGGAAGATATTCCATGATATTTGTATCAGGCTACTGTATGTGTTCATTCTTCCTGGACAACTCACTCTCACTCACTCACTCACTCACTCTCACTCACTCACTCACTCACTCATCATCTATATCGGTTTATCCTGTATTCAGGGTCGCAGGGAGTCTGGAGCCTATCCCAGGAGACTTGTGGTATAAAGAAAGGTACACCCTGGACAGGGTGCCAATCCCTCTCAGAGCATGCACACACACACACAAACTCAGATACTCATTTACACACTACGGGCAATTTTGGAATGCCAATACTTAGAGAGCCATACTTGGAGGAAACCCACCAAGTATTTAGGAGAACATGCAAACTCCATGCACACAGAGATGGGATTTGAGCCTGGAGGTGCAAGGCGACAGTGCTAACCGCTACACCACCATGCTAGACTAATTTTGTTTAATAGGTTTGTTTTATTTTAATAAAATAAATACAATTTCCCCAAAGTACTTGTGTATGTACCCCGTATGTGTATATTTTAGCCTGTGCTGCTGCAGAACTACAGTTTCTCTCAATATTAAGTTAAGTCAAGTCAGGTCTTAGGTAGGTAGAGATTGAGACATTGGACTACTGATCGGGAAGTCCCAAGTTCAACCTCAACCACCAAACGCCACCAAGTTGCCCCTGAGCAAGGCCATTAACCCTTGTTCCTATACACAGTAAGTCATGGGGTGTTTGATTCCTAACTTTCCTGGAAAGCAAAAGCAGTAAAATTGCAAAAGATTCAGTAAAAGAAAGTATAGTTGCTTCTATAGTATAGAAGTTTAAGGATGAGCATTTCAGGCTTTCTAATTAAAAGATTTGGAACTCTGTATACCCTCGTGTTGCTTCCTCCATTTCCCCCGTTTATTTAAGCATTTAATTTCTTTTGCTAATCCCATGAGGGGTCCAAACATAAAAAAGCACTTTCACACATGGTAAGGTTGATGCGCTCTGAACGATTATGGTAAGGCAAAAGGCATGACAATGGGGCCTGTGAGATTTGTCCACTCCCTAAAGTGACACGGTACTAATGCAATACTGGATTAGGCATGACCCCAGGTGCTAGTGAGAGTCTGACAGCAGGTCTTGAAGGATAGTAACGGACACTGAAAGATGGAATGTCATGTCTAATGGATAAAAGGTCTGTGGAGGTTTAGCTTAGAAAATTGTATTAAAGTTAATGTGTAGCAGATAGCTTGAATTTATTTAGGATATTAGATTAGTGAAGCCATGTCAAGTATGGTAAAAGTGTTTCTATGGTACAAAAATGTCAGTGAAGATGCTCAGTTGCCTACATGAAGTTGTCTGGATGTTAAGTCAAGTCACCTGGACTTATTTTTGATGGTTCACAGCATTTCACAACTCGTCCAATTAGCTTCTTCAGTCTGACAAAGGTTGGGTAGGAACCCCAAATATATCCTCCAGAGCCTTGAATAGGCAATATAGAAGGACGAAAGCATGTACAGTAGACATACCGTAGAGGCCTTAGACGTGACCTGTCTCTCATTTTTCACGCTGCCCTTTCATCCCACCCCAAGATGCCTGCGAACATTTCACGTGTCCATCAGGGAGGCCAAATCTTTTGACTCCTTCAGGGTCACAAGGGAGTACAGGTCATGTGACCCTTACATCCTAACAAATCCTCCCGTTACTTTCACCTTCTACATTGTCCATCAATGAGTCTATTTAGAAGTTGAGAAACAGCCCTAGAAGATATATTTGGTGTCCCTAGCTACTTGGAAGAGAAGTTAAAGATTTTGAACAGATTAAAGTATTACAGTTGACAATACAGTGGAACCTCGGATTGCGAGTAACATTGTTTACGAATGTTCCGCAAACCGAGCAAAGATTTTAATAAATTTTTAATTGGAAACCGAGCAAGTATTAGTTTACGAGCGTCAACTATCATGTATCACGCATGCGACTCTTATTTTGACACCGAGCGCCACTCTTGCGCTGCCGAATTCTTTCAGCGTCTCTTATGTGTGTGTGCGCATAATTTGATACCGACAGACACACACACACACAAACACCCTGACACACGCACAGACGCTCTCTCGCCTTTTCACCCCCTCCGCGGCTTCACAAACACACAGAAACTCTGCCCTGTTGTGATTCTTTTCAAAGGTAAGGTGCTGGTTAATTTTTTTTTGTTGTTTTTTTTTTTTTTTTACTTTACCGCAGTGATTCCGTTAGTATGCGCTCACGCCAGGTCAGAGAGATTTCTTTTTTTCCTGTTAAAATGGTGTTTCCGCTGTGTTTATGTGTTTGTTGTGAAACTTAAAAAGTGATTCCTTTAGTATGCGCTGATGCCAGTGTCAGAGGGATTTCTTTTTTCCCTGTTAAAACGGTGTTTCCGTTGTGTGTGTGTGTGTGTGTGTGTGTGTGTGTGTGTGTGCGTGTGTGTGTGTGCGTGTGTGTGTGTGTGTTTGTTTGTGTGTGTTTGTTGTGAAACTTAAAAAGCGGGGTGGGGAGAGGGAGGAGGAGTGTTACTGTGTAAAACGAGGCGAGGGAAAGGGCTAATTCCACACACGGCACCTGCGCGCACCAACGGAAACACTTATCTGTCGGGATTTATTTATACTTTTTTTTTTTAAGGTAAAGTGCAGATTAATTTATTTTCATTTTTATAGATTGTATTAATTATTTTTATTTATTTAATTTTTGGGGCTGTGGAATGAATAATTTGAGTTTTCATTATTTCTTATGGGAAAATTATGATTTGGTTTACGAGTGTTGTGGAACACGAGCCCGCTTATTTTATTTTAATTATAACACATCTCCTGTTACACTGAACTTCCAGTACACATTATTATGCTGATCAATCTCTGCTATCCGTTATCACCCAGATGAGGATGGGTTCCCTGTTGAGTCTGGTTCCTCTCAAGGTTTCTTCCTATTACCATCTCAGGGAGTTTTTCCTTGCCACCGTCACCCTCGGCTTGCTCATCAGGGACCATCTTATCATTTTGATTCATACACATTGCATAAAAACTAACTTCTTTTTATTGTGTAAAGCTGCTTTGCGACAATGTCAATTGTTAAAAGCGCTATATAAATAAAATTGACTTGACTTGACTTGACTTATGCTCGTGAATTATGAATTATGCTCATAATCCTAGGTTCCACTGTACTCAACTTCCAGACATACAAATTAAGGGCAGTTACCCGGTAGTGTCATACTATCCTGGAGCTTAAAACTCCTTGAGATCATGCGCCATAGTGCTGCTACGGTCCCTAAGATTGAACAGCACAGTCATGAGCCATGATATTATCGTACATCTGCTGTACCTGTAAGGCTCATCAAAACTTTTGATTTGCTTTCATTACAGTCTTCGTAATATTTAACATAATATTTACTCCACCCCATACTATACATTCCTGTTTATTGTATCTCTTTATAACGTCCACACCTTTGGCAGTGAGTGCACCGCACTTTCCACTCGATTTAGAAGCGTGTAACAACACATCCATGATCTTCCTATCTTTCACTGTGTCATGTGTCATTCTGACAGCCTTATGTGTTTGTCCCTTTAATTCACTGCTGCTTCATTCAACCATGCCATGTGTTTAAGTTCTCTTATTTCAAACAGCAGGATTTCGCTAGTGCTAGAGTGGCTCACCCACATGTTTAATCTCTGCCTCAGGCAGCTGTCTGAGATGAAAGGACATATTTTGTGTTTGCAAGAATTTTGATACAGGACATCTCTGATATTTGTCATTTCTAGCACTTCCTGTTTTGTTTCCCCCCTCAAGCACAAATTCACTATGGTACTGATCAAAGGCATATTTAAGTTTTCATTCCCAGTAAGGGCCTTCCTAGAAGATCAAATTTATCCCAGTCTGCCTTGTTTGTCCTGGTCTGATTAAGAGCGCACCACCATGCCGTTATACTTATAACATGCCCTTTATTATGAGGAACTCAGCAATTGTGATCATATTCAATAGCATAGGACAACACGGCGGTAGGCAGGCAATTTGTAATTATTTGGGATTTTTAGTCTTGCTTGATTTTCATATGGCTTAATTAATATCACAAGGCTTTTAAGATTTGCATTGGTTTCTATGCATAATGTGTACACATCCATTCTCTGTAGAGAGAGCTTAGGCTACCTTCAACACCTCCTTGTGAAAAAGTGCAACCAATAAGATGAGTATGACCAGAGGTTTTTAGACATCTGGCCATCTCATCAATATACAGTATGGTTCTTCCCTGAACATTTGCCTGCACAAAGTTGGCTGCACACAATCGTATAGGATGTCTTTATGCTATAGCATTACATTTCTCTGTACTGGAGCTGTATCTGCTCAAGTCGGCTCCAACATGCCAGGCCTTTTCATTGTTTGCTAAAGTTGGAGTGGAAGAACTGAAGCGTTCTGCACAGAGCCCTGATCTCAAATCCATTTTGAAAAACTTTGTGAAATATACAGTAGACTGTCCCCAAGGCCTCCTCTGCTTACTGCCCCACTAATGCACTTGTAGGAACCACTTTAATGGAAATATAGTGCAGAACGCTACTGTATATGGTCCATGGTCTTGAAATTATGTGTTGATGAAAACCTGGTTCTGATTCAATTCAATTCCATGTTTATTTGTATAGTGCTTTTAACAATTGTCATAGTCACAAAAGCAGCTTTACACAATCCAAAAAATTATTTGGTGTTTGTATTGAATGTGAATGTGTATGAATCAAAATGGTCAGATAGTCCCTGGTGACAGTGGCAAGGAAAAAACTCCCTGAGATGACAATAGGAAGAAACCTTGAGAGGAACCGGACTCAACAGGAAACCCATCATCATTTGGGTGAAACAGAAAGCAGGAATTGATCTGAATTCATACTGTGTATTAGGTGGCAGGCTGTTCAGTATAACAGTTGATGTTAATTGATGTTAATATGGAGTCTGCGTAATTATTGGAGGCTCAGGTAGACTTGTAGGAAATTCCAGTCCTGAACTATCGAGCAACTGCAGCCAAGTCAAGTCCTCAGAGAAACAGCTGTCAACATCAGTCCAGGCCAGAACCGTCTTCATGGAAGAGTGAAACTGTCCCCAGACGCATCCCAAAGAGACACACTGGCTTCAGGACTTTGGCAATGGATCCTTTGGGTGCAGTGGGTTGCGGGTGCCTCTGTGAATCGGACTTGTTTGTCGGGTACAACCCATGGGTGCGCAGTCAGATTGTGATCTGGGGAATCAGCCTTGAACTCTTTGCCTGCTGGGCCACGTGCGCTTGTTGTGCTGGTGCCTTTCTATCATGACTATCACAGACTATCCGTATTGGCCTTCCTGTAGGATCGGACCAGACTAGGCTAGTTTTTGCTTCCCACTGGCATGAATGAGCCTCTGTGACCATGATCCCATCACCACTTTACTGGTATATTATTGATAATCAACAGTGAATGTATTAATGTTCTGTGGTGTCCATGTTATGGCTGGTCGGTGTAGTTTTTTTGTGGCATCGTTTTAAGATTTTAAAAATGCAGAAATGTAGTTCATGTTTTTGTCCAGTTTAAAAAAAAATAAAAAATTCATATGCATCTTGATATAGCACCTCTTCAGAAACACTTATCATTTGTACCGAGTCTTCTTTTGCACCAACACTAAATATTAATCTGTCTTAATGCAGTGTTTACGTCAGGGTACTGAAGTCCCTCCGATAATAATGTATTTGCATTCAAATACATTATTCACAATTATACACAATCACACATATACTGTACATTACATTTTTTTCTGGCATCAGCTTTTTGTCTATATGTAAAACACCAGCAGGGTCCACCTTAGTGATCCGCTCTTCTAAGAGCCACAGGGAACAAGTGACGTATTTATGCAGCAGGAGTTCACAGCCTAGAGGCACCTAAAGGGGGGGTACTGGCCCCTGTGTCTCTCACACGCACATGAAAACCTGCTCATTACGTGTTCAGCATATGCTCCCTCGGATCCGAGACACAGGGCCACAGGGCAGATGATGAGCGAGTCCGTTTTCCAGGACACTAAACAGGTGCCCACAAATAAATTACAGTCTTTCAAAACACCATGACTCAAATAAATGTGAGCTTTTCAAAACGCTGGGAGACAAATCGGCCAAATAACTAGAGGTCACTTACAATCATCATGCATTTCATCTGATGCAAAGCAGTGTAATGTAATCTCCATCCAGCAGAACTTTAGTTACGACATTTATAATACTGTTATTGGCGCGGTTGTGCGTTCAGATCACAATAATAATATAACAGCATAAGTATGATAATATACAGCTCAACAGAATTAAGGGAGCACTTAGACCCGGGTTAACTCAAACACCCCAGGACTAGGTGTTCCCTTTATTTCTTTAAGCAGTATAGATTTTTAAAAAATAAATCATAATACAGGTAATAATTAGGATGAGTGCAAAAACATTTTTAAAAAATGAAAATAAATAAGTCCAATCTTTATGCTCTCTAGTACAGCAAAAGTTTTTTTTTTTTTTTTTTAGATTAGCCTTATTAACAGGTTTTGCTTCTACTGTATTTCCAAACACCTGTTTAGTCCCAATCATGTGAGTTCTCATTGCATTGTGTGTGTGGAAATGCAATTTTCTTCGTAAATTTAGATTTTTATTTTATTTTTTTCCTTTTCCTGCAGATTACTTAGAATGCAACTTCATTAAGTGTTTAAATGATCCCGATAAGTAGTTCATGATTTTTTTCTGAACACATGGAGCTGCGCCTTCACACTTATATGAGTCTCAGCTAATTTTTTTAGTGATGCCTTCTTTAACAGAATGACAGTTGTGGAGTTTGGCCCCGATTATTTACTGTATATTGTACTCACTTTTTTTTTTTTTTTTGAAAAAACAGAAAATTTGCAAAGCAAAAAAAAAAAAAATGTATAGTGACCAAGACCTATGGTAATGTACTTATAGTACTGTATATGTACATGCATTCTGATTAAACACAGACTTGAAAAACCTGAATTTCATTTTTGCAGCTTCTGAAACAGCAACTTTATACATACTGTATGACACTGTGAGTTCATGCAAATGTTTCTAATTATTTATTTATTATTTATTCTTGTCCTTATTCCTTTAGAAAAAGAGTAAGCTGCACTATCACATTGCAGTGATTATAAACTACCTTGGCCACTGCATCTCTCTCGGAGCCCTGCTGGTTGCCTTCATTCTCTTCATGAGGCTGAGGTGAGTTCACATTTTGCTCATGTTTTACCTGAACCGTGCTCCTGTAGCATAATACACTGCGTCTAATTTGTTCACCCTAATTCAGGCATTGCACACAAGGTTAGCAGATTATAATGAGATGTTTACATTGTTCAAATATAAAGCATTACTCCTGTATAACATATGTATATATCGAATAGCAGCATGCGGGTTACGGTAGTACCCAGGATGACTGCAGGATATCTGAGGTTTTGAGCACTTTAATTGCAATTACTTAAGTGTGGGGGAAAAACAGACAGTAGCAGGGTGAAAAGACAATAAAATCAAGACTGTTTTGTAAAAGAGATCGGGAGAAAGCAAATCAGAACGGGCGAGAGAATTTAGCAGTACAGTCTTGTGTGTTTGCCAAATCATTTGGCTCTACAGAAGTTTTACCCAAACTCTGGAATGAGTTGAGTTTAAAATGGCACTCAGCCTCTCTGCAAACAAAGAATGGAGCTCAGGGCACTTTTCTGTATCTTTGTAGTGCTCCAGTATCCTTTTCTGCTTTTCTTTTTTAAATTACACATGAAACCTACCACTCTAGCACAGAAGTTTTTAAAACCTAAAGAATTTTAGCCTTTTTTTTTTTTGCTTTTGTTGTTTTTTTATTATTTATATTTTTCTAGGATTTTTTTCCCTGATTTTCTCCCTGTTTAGTTGTGTCCAATTCCTCCCCGTCACTAGGGGGCGACACATTAAGGTTACTACTATCACGTGTTTCCTCTGAAACACGTGACGCCGGTCGACCTGCTCGCTCGCTCGCTCACGCAGGCACCGTTAGGTGGACAGCGCTATCCGCTCCATCTGATTGCATGAGGTCACAGACGCCCCTGATTGGCTGTAGAGCTGCGATTAATGTGAGAGCACCAAGTGCCTCCCATCCCTTCCCACCCCGCTGAGAGAGCACTCGGTTGCGAGAGGTTACAGCATCACCCGGGGATCGAACCAGCGAACTCCGGATAATTGAGCGAGCACTTTACCACTGAGGCCCTTTGTTGATGTTTTTAATAAACACATAAGCAATATGATGAACTGAATCTAATTTCATTTTAATTAACTATACACACACATGACTCAGCAAAAAAAAATGGGACATGTAGGCAAAGAAATTGCACAGATGCACATTATCACTTGTTTTTATTGTTGTTTTTTCGGTTGTTTCTATGATAATAAATAAATAAATAAATAAATAAATAATAATAATAATAATAATAATAATAATACGCTCATTTTGGGAGTTATACAATTTTGCGATGTAATTCCCATATTCTGGAAGTGGTCAAAAAAGTACACGCTATATAATAATCATAACTTTCATTCTACCGGACATATCTGAAAACCCAAATACACAGGTGGATGTCTGAAGCCTTACCATTAAGTATTAAGTGTGTGTACAGTATGTGTGAATACGGATTCTGAAAGTCCCTCAACCTCAGCGAAATCACCCTCATTCAAAATGAGCTGAAACTATCCGTGCACAACTGTTTCTGATCAACACTTCTCTTTCTACCTGCCTGTAATATTTTTCAATATATTGAAGTTGATCCTATTTTATACCATCCAAATAAAACTAATTAGTTGTCTAAACTGGGATGAAAGAACATGAATAAAATGTGGGTTTCTCCCACAAGCTGTATGTAGAACCTCATGCTTGGACAGTCATAAAAATCAAACATCCCACTTCTGGCCTCGTCTAGATGTCTGTGATCCATTCTAACTCATATACAGTATACAGTATGTATCTGTTTCGAACACATCTCTTCACTCCTTTTATGAATTCATAGTCAGTTACATCCCTACTACAAACAAACACCAGGCTAATGTTTCCCACCAGCACAACAGTTGAATTTCAACATACTAATAAGACCCATGCAGGGGATAATCACTGCCATAAACAGTACCATGGCATTAACAGCTAAACATGGCTCTGTTTAGACTTTATGGGTTGCCTCCCAGTACTTGCATTATCAGGTCCTCTGAAGGACTCCTCTTTGGCACAGGATCTCAAGATCATTGTCAGAGAATTCCAGAAATAACGTGCACTTGGGTGGAAACAGCCACGCAGTACAAAACGTACACAGTTGCATCAGTATGTCCTTATTTAGTGCCAACCTTTCTAAATACAGTACTGTGCAAAAAAATAATAAAAAAATAAGACAAGCCCTCATTTCTTTATATTTTGCATCCAAAAAGAGCCAGATTTGCTTGTACAGTTCTCCAGGCTTCCTGATGGACTTTTTGTCTCTCGTTTTCAGTCCAGTCTCTTTATTGTACCTGAGCAGAGGAATGTTTTTTTGTTTTTTGTTTTTTTTTTAGGCCACACAGTGAGCTATGAATAATTTAGGCATTAAAAACATTGAACATCAGGTGATACTGAATGCTGAGTGGTCGGAACAGACGAGAGGGGAAAATGAGGTTGCCGTTGAGATAAACGACCCATTTTTTTCAAACAAGAATGTAAACTATTTGTTCCAATTTCTTTTCTTTTATTTACATTTATTATATATTATGTAATTTATTTGAATACGATGTTACTGTATTTATGTGGCACTTCATGTTGCTGCATTGATGTTATATGGGAATAACTGACAATCATTCCAACATTCCCACTTCAGCCTATGCTATTGAGACTTACTTTAACCAAACCCAGAAGTAAAATCGTCCCATGCATCCAAGTAGAGTTATGGTTATTGTTTTTTTTTTAATCTTCATAACAAATTATAAACTTCACTACTATTAAGGACATTCTAACACTTAACATGGACACTTATTCTTTTTATCCAGTAAACAAATAATCTTTCCTGATTTACCATCCTAACACAAATGACTTCAGGCAGAGGGTTTTGTCTCTGGGCTCAGTTTAAGATGTGGCTGAGCTTTCATCAACACTGCAAATAAAAGCTGTGCAATAAGAGCTGAGCTTCTGGGTACGTCTGCATTATTGGAGATTCTGGGAGTTTAAATCCTAAATAAATAAATAAATAAATAAATATTAAGGTCTCAAGGTGGGTTTATCTCTGAATTATTTCCACTTGATTAATCTGGTCAAGAAATCCCATCTCATTTGGAGTCTCTCTCTCTCTCTTATAAATCAGTACATTATAAGAAAACATGAAACATAAATCATGAACATACTGTATACTTACTCCATTTTTGGTCTTGACGCAGTGTAATGAAATAATTGCGCTACAACATCCGCCATCATATATCTGTTTCTGGACTTAAGGACTATAAACAGGAAGGCGAAAGCTTTTACAGGGTTCATTAGTGTTTCAGACGGTTGCCTATATCGAGATGTTTGTCTGCGTTTCCACAAGTTTATGATCCCTGTTGAGTTATGGAGACTGTTTAGGAGCTCTGGAAGCTGGTACAGATGCCGAGTGGCATATGGCGCATAGGCAGGAGTTACTTTTTAATAGTACTGTATGTCTTTTACTAGGATACAAGATGGTGAACAAATGTTGCCAAGTACATAAAATTAAGCCAATAGATTAATTAATCCTGAGCATGAGCTTGTTGATCGGAGGTCCGACCACGGGCGTACAAATAGGAATAAATACTGTACAATGTGCTGGATGAGCAAAATAAATTACTTGGAAGCACCACTTCACAACTACTGTTTTTTTTTTTTGGCAAAAAAAAAGGGTCCTACTTAAAATTCTGCAGGTGATCATAGGTCCATGGCTAATCATATGCTGCATCCTGCTCATTATGTTATTGATATACTTTTTATCAACTATTTTTAACTATCATGATTATGCTTTTTAATGACTTTGTTTTATTGTTATTATTTGCCTAATTTATCCAATTAATCATTTTTAATACTTGATTAACTAAAGTAATGATCCCATACATACAGTACCATAATATACAGTACACTATAAAATGTTTTTGCATAATGCAGTATGTAGTGCATAATGTGTTATTCTCTTGAACTAGCATGCATTATGTAATGTTTGTGTACCATATTCTCACAGAAGCATATGCAGTAAGATTAAAGAGCAACCCTGAATGAAATTTGCTTTTTACGAGACTGTGACAGTTGGATGAAGCAGCGTGGGCACACCAGGGCTGAAGTGTGCCAGCTGCGGTTGTTTAAGACGTATCTGCAGGCGTGAAGCGAGGGGAGATGCCAGCGTTCTCGCCCGCACTCGGGCACTGAACTGTAAAAAAAACAGACCGAAGACTCAGCGAGCGGTTCAGTGAACGCTAACCTCACACCGCCTCGGGTCACGACTGCGGTGACGAGGAGCTGTCTGCTTCCAGTGTTTCATTTCCCGGTTTGTGACAAGCACGTTGCTTAGCATGACACTGAAGTGGCTTTCTGTGTGGTGTGAAATAGAACACAAGACTATATGTGGTAGACAGAAGGATACATTTATTTCTTTATTTTTTGCATCCTACTTAAACGAACAGGGACGATTCATATGGACTTATTTTTACCCCATATACATTAGGTTCAATCGTACTGTAGGACAGCACTGACCCCGGGGTCTTAGACCGAAATTCTGCTAAGAAATGTGTCATGTAACATAGACAGGGTGTCCAACCAAAAAAAGGTTGCATGGTTAATGAGGGTTGAATTAAAAATATATATAATAAAAATGTCAAAAATTAATGACCGAAATGACTTAGATGCTTGGGGAAGTTGTATTGTCATGGATATTGTTAATAGTGACAGTAATTGCATTTCTACAGTACATGCACGATGTAATGAGAAGTCCCAGGAATTGGACTATTTGGACAGGATTTAGGCCAAAAGAAATCCACTTGCTGTAAATCAGACTAATCGGAGAAAAATGCTTTAAGTTGCCAGGAAGCTTAAAGACTGAATAATAGAAAAAAAGGTCATGCGTCGAGATCAATCGTATTCCAGACTGATGGGTGCATTAGGGTAAGAAGGGAAATGCTTGATGCGCTATACTCATCATGCATAGTGTTTACTGTACAAGCCTCTGGTGACTTCTTGACTTTCTTGTTCTGCAATAAAATAAAGTCAGCTGATGGCCTGAATGTACTAAATGACCGTCACATCTATGGAGTTGTCCTCTCCTTAAGGCATGGCCACATTCCAAAGCATAAACGTTGTAAAAAAAAATTTTTTAAACTTTTTAAAGTAGGTGGCATGAGCATAATGCAGGTGACATTTGAAATGTTCCACACATGAATTATCCACCACGTTGCATGGCATAATCAATGTTGAAGGTGGTGGAATGAAATATCGCATATAAACGTTTGCATACTTTTCACACAATACATAATGTAGTAATATAGAAAATGGGTCAAAGTATATAGTAAATCAAAGCACATATACTGTACAGTAGTAGTAAGGACAGGACAATGGTACAGTAGGTTTCTCGGATGCCCTGCACTTCGTTTCCCACTCAGTTATAAAATATTTTATATATATATATGCTTTCTGCTTCTTGTTTAAGTTGGCACTGTGGTTTAGTGGTTAGCTCTGTCACTTTGCTCCTCCAGGGTCCAGGTTCGATTCCCGCCTCGGGTCTGTGCGCATGAGTTTGCATGTTCTCCCCGTACTTGATGGGTTTCCTCTCACAGTCCAAAGACATGCGGATTATGCTAATTGATGTGCCCAAATTGCCAATAGTATGTGAATGAATGTGTGGGTATGTGTGCGCTCCGGATTAGACTGGAAACTCATCCAGGGTGCATGCCGCTTTGTGCCCCAATACAGAATGATGTGGTATATACTGTAGACTATGAGTAAGTGCTTTCCCATATTCCCGTATATTACACTCAGAAATATATTGGTTTCTAATTTATTAAACTAAACTTAATCAGCTGAAAACTTGACATAAAAGGAATTGAACAAGAGCTATATCAATATATGAACATTGTTCTATTGCATAAATTATAT
>QMIH01001033.1:185740-214205 GCA_003987875.1 Clarias batrachus
GTGAGTGGAATTAGCCCCTTCCCTCGCCTCGTTTTACACAGTAACACTCCTCCTCCCTCTCCCCACCTCGCTTTTTAAGATTCACAACAAACACACACACACACACACACACACAAACACACACAACGGAAACACCGTTTTAACAGGAAAAAAAATTCTCTCTGAGACTGGCATGAGCGTATATTAACAGACTCACTTTTTAAGTTTCACAACAAGCGCATAAACACGGATTTAACAGCGGAAACACCGTTTTAACGGAAAAAAAGCGACTAGCATATAAGCGCATACTAAAGGAATCACTTAAGTTTTACAACAAACGGACACACACAAACACGGAAACACCGTTTTAACGGGAAAAAAAGAAATCTCTCAGACCTGGGGTGAGCGCATACTAAGGGAATCGCTGCTGTAAAAAAAAAAAAAAAAAACAGGTAACTTGCAGGATTCTAGACACTGCATTTACAATGAGACCATTCAAGGTTGTTTGCATAAGACTTATCGGTATTGCCACAAATCAAACAAAAGCATGACATGGGTTCGGGTATTATCTAAACCCAAACTGTGCTGGAGAAAAAAAGAAGAAGAAAGAAAAAAAACACAGGATGGTCTGTATGGTGCAGGGAGTAAAACTTGGAAGCAAGTACGTAGGTGAAAACAAAAGGGCGATGATGACATGAGTGGAAGAAAGAAAGGCACTCTGAAAGAAAAGCACATAAAGCGAACACATAAAAAAAATGACATGGCATGAAAGCAGTGCATGTCGCAGTTATCACTAAGTAGAGAAGTTGATGACAGTCTTTGTGATTAAAGCAGCAGTTCTTTAGTATAAATCTGTAGTCTACGTGTCAGAATCTCAGGAACAGGCATAAACTTTTTGTACCACAGCATCAGAACGTTTGAAAGTACAGTTGCTTCAGATAAAGAAGCAGGAGGAGCAGAGCATCAGAAGGAATCAGGCAGGTCTAGAAGATGAGAGGAGTAGAAATGTGTCAGGTTCGGGTTCAAGTATAACATCAGGAAGAAGGAGTGCATGTATACCTCCTAAAGAAACTGAACTGAACTAAACTAAAAGTTCAGATGCCTGATATGAGATACTGTAGGGTTGGTCCATAAGAATATTTTATTTGTTTGTTTAAGCCGTTCTATTTTTATATTTGATAGACAAAGATAAAAAAGATCACTCACCCATCATCTAAACCACTTTATCCTGTATAGAGGGTCACGGGGAACCTGGAGCCTATCCCAGGAGACTTAGGGCACGAGGTGCCACTCCATCACAGGGCATACATACTCAAACCCTCACATGCTCATCCTCACACTACAGGCATTTTGGGAACACCAACTAACCTAATCTGCATGTCTTTGTAACCCACCAAGCACGAGGAAGAGAAAATGCAAACTCCATGCACAAAGAGCCCGCGGGGGAATCGAACCCGAAATCACCAGTGTGCTGACCACTAAGACACTGTGCCGCCCAAAAAAGGCCAATATGAAAAAAAATCAAGGTGAAATATTAAATAGACTTAAAACCCTCCTAAGGTGGATACTAGGCAAATAATATGCGGTTTATTAAAAATCAAGGTCAGAATCATGAATAAAATATGACGTGTGTCTGATAGTAAACTCTGCACCAGCATCCAGCATGCAGCCATTTGAGCAATGTTTTGCTCTGTTTTCATTTAAGGATCAGACTATGAATAGGTGTAATAGGATAAAGAAGGGTTCACCTCACATCCTTTATTTAACAGTGACAAAAAAATAGTTAAATGTATATTTTAAAAAATGCATAAACTTAAATATCTTCATCATAATACAAATACAGCATTTTAATCATAATCTAAATCATACTCAGGAAGGAAAGTGCTGATAAGATCATTTATTTATGAACATACAATAAATATTAGCTTTTTTATTATTATTATTATTATTATTATTATGTGTGCGTTTTTTTATCATTATTATTGCTATGGTTTCTAAACACTCAAGGATCTGGAGGACTTAACATAATTGCGCTACCATCTAAAATGCACAACTCGAACTACAAAATCCCTGATAACTACCGCTCCGTTTTCTAAACCCTTCACTGGCGGCTCATCGTTTCCAGCTATTTATATCCATTGATCTGAACCTACCTGCTCATATTGTGCATTTTCCCATTGACATTACCGCACATACATTTCAAATGGATTTTTCATAGCTTAATCATCCATATATACCAATAAATACCCTTATTCTTCTATACACAGGAATACATACAGTATATATGCTTTGTCTTTGGAGGAGTGAACATCGATCATGTTCATTCATTAATGCAGTGAGAGATGAAAGAGCAAAGGAATGCCTGAGGGCAGTCGATTAGGTCACACACAAGCTATTTATAAAAGACTTTAATAAATGATAAGGGCTATTTACAAAGGGGCAAATGTCACCGAGGGTTGGAGAGAGAGAGCTACAGTATGTGTTGGTGTATTGAGCATCCAGTACTTAGGACCAGATAGGGTAACTAAACTAGCAAGGTTAAGATCTTTGTCTTTCTAATTTCCTACTAATAAATGGATTGACGTGGATTATGCTTTTGCTTATATTTAAAACCAAGACAACAGCATTAGCAATGGTCATAAGAATAAGCACATGCATGAGTTAGAGGCTGATTTATTTTTAACCTAGACTGTCGATTCACACAGTGTAGGACAAACATGTGCAAGCACGTCAAATGATTACGCAAAGCGAAAACCTCGCCCAAGTGAAGTGTCCACTGGGGCACGTTATCGAAACCCATGGATTTAACAGGCATAAACAAGTTTGGGTTTTGAAAGGTCTTGGGAGACGGAATGAAACTAAGCATGCGATGTCCAGTGAAGTACAAACTGCACAATGGGGCGAGTGACACATCTGTCCATTTTTAGTGGTTTGAATGAAAGTGTTGGCTAATGTCAAACCCAGCACTTCTGTTTACTAGTGCTTACTGGTTCTTGGCTTATTGGCATTTGTTGGATGGTTGGACCGACTCATTGGTCTCACTAAATATAGTCATGGTCTTAGCCGAGAGTTTGTAAAAGGTAATGCTTGTGTTTTATTCGTTCTACTAGAAAACATGGCCTAATAATTGTCACAATGCACAAATTTATTAGACACTTGGTCCCAAAACATTTTGATCCAATCTTGCTTTTGTTCGGACTACATTTTGACTTAGCTTGGACATTACTGTGTCATGAAATTGAAGTTCCTGGTCATAGTGTGATCATTACAGCCCTAGAAATTTCCTGTTTTGACAAAGTGGTTATGGTCCATCTAGTAACAGGTTGGGACTGTAGAAGACCCTAACACACGTGCGGGCACACACATACAGTACACACCTATTTAGTTTGACGGAACCTGTTCGAACATTATGTTTAGTGCCTTGCCAAAATATTCTGCCTCATTAAAAGTAATCAGACCTGCCTGGATCACAAAGGTCAGATTGTTCCAGCTAATATTTTTATTGTATTTTTTCCAAATCTAAATAAGGTCAAACATTTTCAATGATGCTTGTATAAAATTTCACTCCTTCCGACTATAACTTGGTAGAAATGCAGTTTCTTGAAACAACAGCTTGCAGTCTGTTGGGCTATTTCCAGCTGTGAGAGTGGTTTTCACACTTTCTTCCTGGAAGGTTGGCTCCTGGTTCTTCAGGTTGTTTGAAAGATAATTGAATTAAATTTTCCAAAGTAGCCAAGATAAATCAGTGGGATTTAAATCTAGACTAGAAGGAGCCTATCCCAGAAGACTAGGGGTACGAGGCGGGGTACGTCCTGGACAGGATGCCAATCCATCGCAAGGCACATACACATAATGTACACACACACACTATGGGCAATTTGGGAACGCCAAATGGTGGTCTTTGAGCACGGAGAGAACATGCAAACTTCATGCACACAAAGGCTTGAATCGAATCCGGAACCTAGAAGTGCGAGGCTCCAGTGCTAACCACTAAGCCACCGTGCCACTCTTTGGTTTGTTTTTGATAAGAAGGCCAAGATCTTTCCTCATTGTAGAGATGGTTTTAGCTAAGATATGGCCTACATGCACCACACATCAAGTCATTCATTATGAGAGAATGCAAGTTTGCAATAAATAATATGTATCATTTAGGAGGATGGGTTGTTTGAATACATTCGCAGACCATTATACTGTAGCAATAATGACTCCTGTGAACGCTTCTGCATGCATTACAGTACATAGACTCAGAAGAGATGCAACTCCTACACAGTAAACGATTTTCTTCAGTAAATTAGACTAACAGATCAAAAAGATAGACTGATCTAATGTATTAGAAACACTGCATGAAAAGGAGTCTTTATAACTGAATGAGCTAACAAGTTCCACACAGAGAAAACATCATCATGTCAGATTTGAAGCCTGGCGCCAAATGTAACTCGCCCTTAAAGCTGGTTTGTACAGCTGTTCCTTTTTACACGCCTTAACTTGATTTAGGTTTATAGGCTTCACCCTGCTGGTTCTTTTAGAGAATTTATATCAAATGAAACCAAGACAAGCTCAAATTAAGACCAAGACAAACATGGGGGTGAGGCCAAGACTATAAAAGAAGAATCTGTCAGAGACGAGACAATTTACGTACCTTGGACGCTTTTTGGGAGATGCCCGTGCAAGCGTTTTAGGGATTTTATCAATTTTATCTTCCAACTAATGCAAATAAGCCATGATCTAAAACTTTTCAATTAAATGCTGTTAATAATGAAATTTTAAATGACAGCATGCATATACATTTGTTTACAGTAGGGCCGATTCAAACCCATCTTGGAGGGGCAGTTCATCACGGTTGGTGATTTTTCTAATGAAAACCAGGTGATCTGATTTAATCTGTTAATTGGCACTTTGAGTTGGTGTGTTTAAGTCTTGGTGGATTATTAAGTTCTATAGGGACTGACGTGAACACCCCTGGTTTAGAGGTCCATCCTTCATAAATACCAAACCATAAAATCATTTAGAAAATAAAAATTCAAGGCCACTTATTTTAACTTTAAGACAACCCATGACTTAGAAATACAAATTTAACAAGACTCCTAAATCTAAATCAATTGAACAGCGTTCACACACACACACCTCAATTCAATTGCACCTGCTGCATGTTTTCTCCTTGATGACTCTGCTATGCTCTACATTTAAAACTCCTTACTCATACACAAATTTTAATTTTGTTTTCACACTCCATTCCACACTCTATCATGTGTATAACTCTGAGTACTGTAGTATGAACACTTTTCTTGCTGTTTCCTGATGTTTTACCCTTTTGAGTTTTCAGGGAATAATGTTTACTTATGTTTTTTTTTTAAACAGTTTAAAATGATAAAACTATAAGTTTGAAAGCAATTAGAAAAACTTATTGGAAAAACATAGAGGAGGATTATGAAAAATTGTGGGTGTTTGTATAAATGGCAAAAAGAACAAGTTAAATATAGGTTCTTCCGTACAATTTAACTTTATTACTACCGTTATTGCACTTTTTTTTTATTCACAAAAACTTTGGCATTTGATTCCGATCAGACTGTATTGATGGAGGATTGGGCTTATGACTAGACAGTCGTATCTTTTTTACAAGTTGTAATTTTGTTCCCCCCCCCTTCCCCTCCCCCTCCCCCTCCAACATGGGAAAAAAAAGGATGTCAGCTTTTCCTTAAATTGGACATTATTGGAGATGATTCAAAAATTTCCTAAAATCTGCCAAAAAGTGTTTTTTTAATTATTATTTCTCCTATGACCAAACGTCTCAAGAAGCAAAATTAAAGTTTTCACTCTCAAGCAATAAAATAAGCAAAGTTATAGCACCACGGCCTCTCAGGATATCCTGCTCAAACAGCTCAATCAACTTCATATTCAAGTAAGTGAAAAGGGGACATGTGTGTGAGTCAGCCGGCAGACAGGGCTGCTTCCACGGCAACTGGATTAAACCACCCTCTCCACTCTTACACACACATTTGACTTGGACTGTATTAGTGCTGATAGTATGGGATATCTCTGTGGGCTAAGTACAGTATGCACTGTTTGCACTGCTTTGCACAGGAAAAGTGATGCATCATTCCACCACTACAGTACATCACAATTTCACCATGAATCGTCATGTTCCCCTTAAAAGGGGGCCGAGAGGTTGACTGGCAATGCTAAATTACTTCTAAAAAAGAGATTGTAAATAGATCACTGAATGAGTTATGGGAGAAAGTTAAATTCCAGGATAGGTTATAATATCCGTATTAGTTTTCTTCTGATTGCGTAATACTTGTCATTCACAGTGGAGTAAGCCTAGACCCGAGGAACATGACTAGAGTACCAATCAAAGCACTTTTTCAGTTCTGTTGGCAATTTTGACTTTTTAAGGTTCAATATCATTACAAAACCCATTAAAATTACCTGAAGGTATGACAACCACGGCCAACAATGTGTAGCCTTTAGACTTGTGGACTCCAGCCAATATAATTGGATGACATGTCGCCAATTAATTCTGTTGTGCACTTTATTAGTTGTATTACAGAGTTGCCATCTTGTGAAAATTTGAGTGAAAATGTAAACAGTAGGTACAGTACGCAAGTTCATACAGTGGATGCCCCTTTCATCCACCCGTACTGATGATAAAGACAGAACTTGTTCATGTTGGGAGAATGTACATTGTGAGATATTACTGAAATGCAGCAAAGGAGTAACAGATCTCAAAGTGTAAAGTGCAGCATTATTAATTATTATGTAAAATGCTAAATTGCATGTGGATCTTTTTCACAAGAATCATGACTGACCCAGCTACCATTTGTACAAACATATACACCCACGTACACATACAATATGGGCTAATTTGGGAACGCCTATCGGCCTAATCTGCATGTCTTTGGACTGTCGGAGGAAACTGGAATACCCAGAGGAAACCCACCAAAAACAAGGAGCACGTGCAAACTCCATGGGAATTTCCACGGGAATCGAACCTGGGGTGCAATGCGATGGTGCTAACTATTAATTAACTCATTCATCATCTATACCGCTTTATCCTGTATTCAGGGTCATGGTGGCCTGGAGCCTATCCCTGGAGACTTAGGACACAAGGCGGAGGACACCCTGGACAGGGTGCCAATCCATCACAGGGCACACACACATACACACACTCACACACTCATTCACACACAACGGCCAATTTTCGTAACGCCAATTAGTCTAACCTACAGGTCTTTGGACTGTGGGAGTAAACTGGAGTACCCAGAGGAAACCAACCAAGCACGGGGAGAACATGCAAACTACATGGGTATCTCCTCGGGAATCAAACCCGGACCCTGGGTTGCAAGGCGACGGTATATTTACTGCAAAAAAATAAAGTATATAATATATTTACTGCAAAAAAATTAAATTTACTGCAGTTAATGTAAGATATGTTGACTACAATGTCCAATGCTATCACCCCATCAACCACACATTCATCATATGGAAAGATACTGCGGGTGGTTAAATATACACTCACTCATCTTCTATACCACTTTATACAAGGTCGCATGGGCGGGCTTGAGCCTATCCAAGAAAACTCACACACATGCTCACACACTACGGGCAATTTGGGAACACCAATTAGCCTAATCTGCATGTCTTTGAACTGTAGGAGGAAACCCACCAAAGCACGGAGAGAACTATGCACACAGAGGCGGGAAACAAACCTGGCTGGGAATCAAACCCGGACCCGGACCCTGCAGGCGCTAACCCCTAAGCTACCTTGCATCATACTGTATGGCAAATTGCATTACATTACATATTCAACATTTTCATTAACACATGAGTAAGCAAGTTAAAAACTTTTTCATTTATAGCCACAACTCATAATCAGAAAGGACATGGTTGAGAAGACTCGATTTAGACACTCAGCACTCGTTCCTCCATGCTCGTGATTACAATCTGAAAGACACACGGGTTCTTCGGAGCAATTTACATTGTCAGCATCACAACACAATTTCACACACAGATTGCGAGCCCTTTTTTTTCAGCGCGCTTGTTGATTGACAAGAGTTTATTTATAGCTGAGAAAAAAAAGCATGCCGATGGTGAGCTTCAGTGTCATTCAGTGTATCTTCAAGCTTGATGTATCCAAGCTGGACACATTTCAGGCGTGACTTTAGTTTCAGTTGTGATTTTAGGCAGTGAATGATGGTTTAAATCATTTTGATTCCATGTTGAACGTTTGACACTTCTAAGTTAATATTAAGTTAAGTTAATATACATAGATATGTATATTTTTAATAAAAGTTCTCTAATTATTTTTGCTAGAATCGGTTAATGGAAAGAAATCCTTCAATGTTCATGTGTGTATGAGAATTATGGCTTTAACTGATTATTATAATTCAACGTATTTCAATATTATGTTTTTGTTTTATCCTATAAATATGATTTGCGACAGTGACCACTGTGAAAAGTGCTCTATAATAAAATTTGATTGAATATAATAGATTGAAAAAAAGAAAAATTGCCCACAGTGCCTTAACTCACATTTGAATCACCCTTCCTGCACATTGTGAACCTGAGACCTCTGTGCTCACGATGTACAATCAAGCAACATGAGCACTCATCCTGAATGTTTAAACAGACTCCGGAATGGGATCAATGACAGTTCCACTCTCTCTCTCTCTCTCTCACTCACGCTCTATACCGCTTATCCAGTTCAGGGTCACAGGATGCCTGGAGCCTGTCCCACGGGAATCGTGGCACAAGGCAGTGTCCAGTACATGGGGTGCCAATCCATCGCACGGCACACAGTCACTCTCACACACCACAGACAGATTGGAAATGCCAATTAGCTTAAACTGCCTGTCTTTGTACAGTGGGAAAATACCAGAGCACCCGGAGGAAACCCATTAAGCAAAGGGAGAACATGCAAACTCCAGCCACACAGACCAAAAGGAGGAATCGAACCCTGAATCTGAGGGTGTGAGGCCACAGTGCTAACCACCATGACTGTTCCAATCAAGTTCTATTCCAACAACATATCTGCCTTCTCTAATTACAAAAACGAGCAAAGCATTATATTTTCAGCAGTTTTATGCTGTACAGAAACCAACACAAAAAACAACATTGGAAGAAGAGTATGTTGTGTCTGAGTATGTCTGATCTAATTTTCAGGGAGCCCGATTGCTGTTCATTTGGGTGGTTAATCAGGCACTGGGACTCTTGGACAAATGACGACTGATCAGGCCAGATTTCGGCCTGCTTATGAAATTCGCCCAATCCTTAAAGAGTCTGCCCTTAAGTGCACACTCCGTGCTCTTTCTCCAAGCAATTTCTTCCCCTGTTTTTCTTACACGCCTAGTCTTTTTCTTTTGCCTTCTCTTTATACCTTGCTTTATTCTCCTTTATTCAATTTTCTTTTCTTTCTTAAAATCAGATGAGTCCAGTACTGTTTTTTTTTCATCCTGATCTCTCTCTCCTCCTTCCCTTCTTTCTCCGTTCATTGCTTCCAATTTCAAAAGATGGATGTACTGTATTTGTAAGCACATTGTCACTGGTTTGTTTTAATGCTCTTAATACACAGAAAGAGAAGGAAAACAAATGCACAGGGCAGATGTGCACGAGTCGTGTTTCCTGTGTCACTGTGTTCATCAAATTCACCCTGTTTAGTATCTGGTGCAGTCTGGTGGGGCCTTGAGTAAGATCCTTAACTCATAACATCATGAAACCCCTATCCATTGCATGCAGCGCCGGTCCCAAGCCCTGATAGAAATTGGTAGGGGTCGCGACAGGAAGGGCGTCTGATGAAAAATCTGATGAACCCTAGGATAAAAGCGACAAAACCCAAGGATAAAAAAAACCTCTCATGCATTTTAATGGGGAGTATTTTTTTAGTCACTTTTTTTTTTTTTTGTATCTCCTAACAATGGTGTCCACCTTAATACCATATATGCGTCTCATTGTTCTTAACGCTCTTGTCTGTTTTAAGAATCCTTTTGATCCTTTTGTCTGTCCGAGCCTTAATCTTTGACATGTAGGGGTCAGGGTGAGTGTGTGATTAATGGAATCGCTGAGAGATGATTGCTTAGAAGAATTAAAGTGTGCATTCAGAACTGTTTCGCTTTTTTCTGTTCATCTGTTCATGATTCATTTCATCCTATACGTTCATATACTCATACACGCTTTTTTTTTTTAAGCACAATCCTTTCATCTTTTTCATGCTGCTGTTTGAAGAATTAATTGCTTCTCTTTAATTTATTGTGTGATAAAATGTAGTGGCAAAGACATTTCCGTAACCTGATATCTTCATAGATTTTTTTTTTCTCTTACTGGATTTTCACGAGTTCATATCTACATCGAACCAAACTGGAGATGCTTTAGCTTGTCTGGGATTGTGTGTGTGTGTGTGTATGTGTGTGTTTTCCTTCAGACAGAAAATCAATTTACAAAATCTGGCATTTTAAAAACACGTAGAAAACCCACGGTGTTATGGCATCCTCCTAGCGCTCATCGTCAGTGGCATATTTTCAGTAAAATGATTTTTAACAAGCCCCTGGTCAGCTTCATTTAATGGGCTCAGCACACACACTCCTTTAATGGAATGTTGGCAACAGAACACCGTGCACTGTCCTCTCAAGACGTATAAACAGTTGCATCCTAATCCAGGCCATAAGGGTATAGATCTATATGTTTATGAGTACCTCAATTGATTCAAAAAGATGAGCATTTAGGTTTCATTAATAATTAACGATAAATAGTTTAATAATTAATAAATAACAGACACCAGAGATGTATTGATTTTCCTTTGAAATGTATTGCACTGTATGTGTGAAGCAGTGTAGGAAAACTCATTAAACGTCACCGCGAATAAAAAAGCAACCTAAATTGGGCTTTGATCTGCAGTCTGCAATGATAAAAATGTCAAAGCTTGCTCATTAAAGCTCTATATGGACTGGATTAGTTCATCAAGAGGATGTCTGCTGTGCATTTTAAACATCTGATCAGCGATAGAAAATGATGCACCAAGACAGCGAGAAAATGACCACAGAGAGGAGTGAGTCTCGAGCCGGTTGTCTTTTCTGCAAACAGATTGTAGATGTTTTCATCATACTGTACAGTCATATGATCATTCAATCGCGACACCTTGAAGCATTCAGTGAAGGCATTATATTTCTCAAAATACAAAATAAAAATGTATTACTTACAATCATTACTATTGCTTCAAACCTTTTACCTCGAGTTACAGTAGGGTTGGGAGGTAAAATTGAGCCCATCAGATTTTTTTCCAATGCTATTGGTACGTGGTAACTGAGTCCCAGCTGAACTTGGACAAATGGTTCCTACTGTATAATTAAATAAACCCATGAATTAAGATTGAACTTAAAAACAGGATTTGGTCTATCTATAGTCGGAGTATTCTTTCATAAAAACCGGCACATCCCCACACCTGCACCAAAAACATCCATTTTGTTTAACCAATAATTTCAGCTCACAATGCAGGAGTTCTTGCACTGTAGTTAATGATCTGTGTTTGATTTGATCTGTTGTTTCTTTGCTGGATTGCTAGTACTGGATGGATGAAAGAGGGAAATCTGTGGGTCTTTTTGTTATGCATTAAATTTCAACTGTTACAGTTAACAGTTACAATAGACTGTCATGGATGAGATCAATAGTTTTCATTGAAAAAAAAAAACCTAACAGGAAATGCTGTTAGATTTAATAAAACCAAGGATCATGTCAGTACACTCTTCAATCAACAGGAAAGATTGATGCATGTCGTTTACTGTAAGTAAAGCACCGGTGAAGCCGTTTGATCTTGTTGAACTGTTTTGCCCTGGGGCTCTGTGAGGTGAGGTTTAAATTGCAAAAACAAAAATGCAAGATTTTATATAGGTACTATAACCATAGGTACTATACAACCACAGGTACTGCATTTCTGCTTTATATTTATTTAAGAAAAAAAAAACATTGGCATGGCCAATCTGAACAAAAGTGAACTCATAGAGAAGCACCTGTAAAGTTGGAAATTACTCCAGAACCCAATTAAAATGTGATCCTGTTAATGGAACGTCAAACTTTAAGAAAGTTGTTGGGTAGTTACATGTAGCATAATGGAGTTTCAAATGTTTAAACATCCTGATATAAAACTTGGAAATTGAGTCAACTGGGGGAAAAAAGCCCTCAATGAATTACACAAGGCAGCAAGGTGAGTTATTGGTCGTCTTGCACCTGCAGGGTCTGGGTTCGATTTGTTCTCCCAGTGCTTGGTGGGTTTCCTCCAGGTACTCCGGTTTCCTCCTACAGTCCAAGGGCATGCAGATTAGACTAATTGGTGTTCCCAAGCTGCCCATAGTGTGTGAATGAGTGTGTGAGTGTGTACTGTATGTTCGCCCTGCAATGGATTGGCACCCTGTCCAGGGTGTACACCACCTCGTGCCCTTAGTCTCCTGGGATAGGCTCCAGGCCCCCTATGACCATATATACAGGATAAAGTGGTATAGAGGGTGAGTGAGTGAGTTAACCAGTTAGTATTTTAGCGTGAATTAAATAGCATGAGCATTTGAGACGACACAACAGAAGTGACTTACCTCAGATAAGACTGATGTGGATGCTGCTCAAGTGATTATACATTTTCCATTGTAAAGACCTAATTCTAATCATGTGTAGTATTTTAAGAGTAGATTAAAGCAATTGGTGGTTGATTCGTGGATTTTAAGCACAGAATAAAAGCTGTTTTTTCTGGCTATATGTTATGAATAAAGGCTGATATAAAAATAGATAGCGTTCAAATGGTCGTTCTTATACATATAGCTGATTCATTGCATATGAAATCACGAAGTGTGTAAAATCGATAAATCACTGTGTTGCTGTCTTTAAGTGCAGTTAGAACACAATCTTTAAATGCAGTTTTCTCCATTTCACTCCAAACTGTAAGCTGCTGTAGCTTTGCTTGTGATTGAAATATGTGTAAAAGAAACCATATAGTCCTCAAAATCGCTTATAGTGGAAAATGTCAAGATTTCTCTGTATGAATGGTTTTTCCAGGTCACCACACATATACATGCTGACAGTGAGATATACCCATTAAGTGTTTTTCCATCTTTTTCCTCGTGCTCTTGTGTGGGTGGGTGTGAGCAAGGGAGGCAGAGACGGAGCGATCAGTAGACATGATCTGTGGTGTGTTATTGATCTCTGTAAAGCCGAAAGCGGATTGAGGATGTAGATGACCGAGAAAGATCCAGAATATGAAAAAGGACATGTGAAAAAAAAAGGCAATATGCACAGATGACTAAAATATTTGCAAGATTTCATCAGGCCTAATATATTTATTTCAGTTGAAAGGTGATTGTCTGATGTCTGATTTAGTGCAATGTACAGCATATAGTGTCAACATTTAGTATACCAAAAAGTGCAAATCTGGTTATACGATGTACAATGAGCCAGAATTCAGTGACATTACTATTGTTTTAACACGTCTACTGATTCATTCCCTCATTCATTCATTCATTCATTCTTTAGGGTTGAGGTTACTGTGTCTCCAGAGTTTTTCCCTGGAACCTACGCTGACTGATATTAGGCTAGATGTAAATGTAGCTAATGTTAATATATGACAAAGACAAATGCATTTCTGAATTGTCTCAAATGTGGTGATGAACCGTTAACACATTAGATCTGACACGATGGAATTAAGATCTTGGAGTTACAAGACTGGATTAAGTCTTAGAGCTGTAGTCCAAGTCTTCTCTAAGTTCATTAAACTACAGTTCAATCCATTCTTATGACAAGTCCTTGTCAAGTCACATGGCACTGAGCTAAATCTAAGTCTTGGCAGTACAATCTACGTCAAGTCTCAAGTCTTTGATGCACATGTTGGTGTCATGAAGTATCCTTTAGGCAAATATATATATATATAAATCTACTGGTAAATTTAAAATATTTTATATTGTTAATATTCCTCATTGCTACACTAACTGATACTAATTAATAATTAACAGGAAAAAAGATATTCATATTCAAAAATATATTCACAATATACTAGTAGCAATAGTATTAATATATTACAATATATTGAAAAATACAGAAGGAATTGCCTTTTTTCATATATTGAGAAAGATATTAAAACATATCTTAATGTGTGTCATTTTATATTCAACTAAGTATAATATATAAAATTTGATTGAATATATCTATTTCTTTATATATTTTTACAATATGCTTATATGTTAATGTCATTCAAACAAAATGGACTTAATCAGAGCACACCGACAAAGTAAACGTGTGTATATAAATCATTAACATGTATTCAATAATGTTTCAATAGAACAATTATAAGTATAAATATAATGTTTTTTGTCTTTATTGCAATATGGTCCATTCATATATTGCAATATATTAATAAATATAAGTACTAGTTTCCTGTATATGGAAATGTATTATTGAATATACAGTATGGCATATGTTTAATATATTGCCTTTTTTTCCGTAAGGGATCTATTCTCAAAACAGAATCAAAGTCGGCATCAAATCAAGTTTTTGAGCTGAGTCTTTCAGTATGTATCAAAACTAAAAATCCTAAAGCACAAGTTTAGTTGAGTCCCAAGTCTTAGAACTCCAAGTCCAAGGAAAAGCGCTAAGCTGATGTCACAGTCATATCTATGATCCAAAGTCAGAGTTAAATTTCAAGTTGTGGCATATTTCAAGTCTTTAAACAGAAGACTGAAGAGTACTGAGTCTTTCAGCTACAAGTCCAAGTCACATCACAAGTCTTTGAGCTATTTTTTATAGCAAAGTCTCTGAAAAGTCTCTGCACTACGAGTTCTTTTTGAAGTCTCAATTCTTTGAGCTGCAAGTCTGAGTCAAGTTTCAGTTGTCTGAGAAAAAAGATACCTCATTCACAGTTAATTAACAGTCAAACTGTTTAACGTATTATTTGTAGAGAACTGTTTTTTTTTTTTTTTTTTGTATACAAGTACGTGAATAATGAATTTATTAAAAGCATTATCGACTGGCAGCACGGCCAGGTCATACAGCAAGCACTTTCTCGTTTATTTCACAAAAAGCAGCATGGTTAAATATTCATGCAAAGATGTGAATAAAATATTTTTTTGGATTTGTCTCATCCTAGCTACAGTACCTAAAGATACAAGCAGAAACCCCTGGGAAACTTCCAGAGCATACTGAAGTAAATGTGCTCAGCCTGTCTGTGATTTCTGCCTCTATTTGTCTGCAGCTCTGTTTGAGCAGTCTGCTTATAGAAAACTAACCTTTTAAGTGAAAAATCTTAAATAAGGATGTCTTGTTTTAAAAAAAAATTGACATGCGTGTTCTGTTTACATCACTTTTTTATATTTTGACCTGGATATTTAATAGACTGCCAGCCTATTTACTGTAATCTGCTTTATTTAAACTAAAAAAAAAAATGCATTACATGACCATATAATACTCGGTTTTGACAGAAGCCATGGTCAGTGCATGATGTACTTGATTCTTGGATGGACACTAGATAAATGTAATACTAGATTCTTCTTTTCAGCCACTATTGTTGAAACTTGAATACATAATAGACACACACACACAACAGGCATTCATACATAACCTAGAAACGTCTTTAACAACGACCCGAGTCCAATTTCCACAGCGTTTATGTAGCATTGAAAGAAGTGGAAAAGCAGGCCAAAGGTGCTTTATTGAAAGGACGTGAATGTGTTCCTTTGTGTATGTACAGTATGTGTGTGTATGGTGAATAATCCCAAAATGTTAAGTGTGATTACTTTTTTTTCAGTATAAATGACAAATGACTACATAGCATCATTATATCTTAGTTGACATTAATAGAATGATGTCTTAACAAAAAAAAGAATGTATGATCTAGAGCTGACTGTGAAGTTTGCATTTCCTATGGGTTCAAATGCATAAGCATACAGCAATATGAAGACTAATGTACAGTACTATTTAGGTCATACTTTAATTTGATAGTTCATTGCAGACATACTACAAAGTATGTATACAGTAATATGTCATGAAGTAGCCAATCAACATGGACACCGATCGGCCATAACGCTAACACCACTGAAAGGTGAACTGAACAACCTCTATCAACTCTACACCAGTAAATAGGCTACATGATCATGGGCAACCAAGGCTCATCTGATGGGGACTAAAGGCCAGCCTGCCTGGCTCAATCCCATGGGTAAGTCAATGCAGGAAATTTCACAGAGAAAAGATCAATGCTGACCACTAGAGAAAAGTACCAAAACAACCAGTGAACCACATCTCAATAGCACAAGGCCGCCAACCCTTTCTCCAAACTTCCCAGACCCATTACCAATTGAGACCTCATAGGACACACCAGACAAACAAGTCCAAGCCGCTGAGGCCCCACCCCATAATCCACAATACCCAAAGGATCTGCTGCCAATGTCGTGGTGCCAGACACCACAGCACACCCCCAGATGTCTTGTGGAATCTGTCCCAAGGGGCCAGGGCTGTCCTGGTGGCAAAAGGGGAACCCAAAACCTAGGTGGTTTTAATGTTAAAGGTTTTAATGATATGGCTGATTAGTGTACTTCACATGTCAGATTGATAGAACCAGATGGGGTTGATTTAGTCCGTAGTTGATATACTAAGCAGTTTAAAGGATTAAAATAATTTTCTCCGTGTGTGCAGGAGCATCCGCTGCCTTCGGAATATTATTCACTGGAACCTGATCACGGCATTCATCCTGCGCAATGCTACATGGTTCGTGGTTCAGCTGACCATGAACCCAGAGGTGCATGAGAGCAACGTGGTGAGTTAGAGCACACATACATCACACACTGACACACACATTTCAGATCATTTAACGTAATCTATTCACTGATCTGTAACTTTGGAACGATCCATTTAAACACTATAATTATTGGTACATGCAAGAAAGTTTCTGGCACAGATGGGAAAATACCGTATGCTGTGCACACAGGTAAGTATGTTTCTAAACTTTCACTTATTACAAAGAAGAAATCCTTTGTTTAGATATATTCAAACTGAGCATAAAATCTTTTCATGATTTCAAACATATTTCACACAAAACTTCTACAGTACATACAGTACAAACAACATAAATTAGCAACATAAATGAACGAAAGCTAACTAGCTAACTAAGACCCATAATTAGCTGAGTAGCCAAGACAAAACAGATTAACACTGTAAATTTACACAAAAGTAAGTACTATACAAGAAGACAACATAAAATGTTGTGGAAATGTGCAAACAAGAGTGACAACACAACAAACAACATGACACAATAATCCAATACTGAGGTAATGATTGAGGCAGTGAGCTGAGAGCAGCTAGCATTTTTAGCAATTAGCAGCTAAGATCTAAAAACAGTCCTTGTGCAAATAGCAGGTAATAAATATTGTGGAAAAGGCATTTTCAGGTTAGTATGTGAGATTTCTGGATGGTTGTTGATCAGTGTGTGTGTGTGTGTGCGCGTGTGTGTTAAACAGATAAGTCCCATTTGTTTTAAGGTGATTGATGAAACCTTAAAACAATATTTTTTTTCCCTGTCATTTGTGAGCATTCCATGTACTGTACGCCCTTTATTTTAAAATCATAGACACTGCCAGTACCTTTTGCATAGCAATGTTTCATACTCTTTATAAACTTTTAGACTTCTTTCATACTCCTTTTTAAACTTGTGTTGAACTTTAACTAGGGAAAATAGTTTCACGATACCAGAAAACACACCAGACTTTCTTTCTCCTTCCTACAGTAGAGGCCATTTTGATACTGGTAGCACCACCTGAACATGAGGGAAAGAAATCTGAATATAAATTATTCTATATAATACAACAACATCAATGGTTCTGTCTTGAATGGTTTTTATGATATTATTATGGATATTATACTCTATATTATACTCCATACTTTATGCTCACTTCTTTAAAATGCATATATGATTTCAAAATACCATTTCAGTTTGAATCACACACACACACGCACACACAGAGGACGTCAAAGATTCCCATGTGTTGTGTGCTTCACATCGTCTCGCCTGCTTCTAATACGAACCTTCATTCTCTTTCAGTTCCTCTCCCACGCATAGCACTGACTCAGTAGCCTTGTGCCCACTGTCTCCACCTACAGTACCTCTCTTTCTTAAATGAACACACACACACACACACACACACACACACACACACACACACACACACACACACTGTGTGTGTGTAATTCTAATTTGATTAAAATGCCCAACTTTGCCACCATGCATAGCTTTTCTGCAGTCTATCTCCAATGCTGCACGGGCGTGCAAGGCTGCCTGGCATATTAGTACGCATTTACATTACAGTGTGTGTATGTGCGTGTGAGAGAAACAGAGAAAGAAAGAGATGTCAGGAGGGGCATCTAAACAGCTTGAGCCCTGAGTAGCTGTCAGATGAGCCTCTAGGCTAGTCAATTACCCCTGCTTCTGCCTGCGATTTTAATGAACTTATCAAAAGTGAGAAAATTAATTACATAACGGTCTTGTCAATGCGAAGCCCGGAGGAACCTTTCAGACGTGCATAAACAGAAGTATGTTTGCGCTGACATTACAGCTCTATGTTTTTAAATTGGTCAGCACACGTTGGATGCAGTACACAATGCTGTGTGCCGTTTAATGTAGTTTACATGTACATCCTGGGACTAATTAGTGTTTGCAATTTGATTCAAGGAGTCAGGGATTCTTATAGCTTCTCATTAAGATATTAAGCATGTCAAGGCAGGTTTCCTGTTCACGACATTAAAGATTAAAAAATGCTAATTCCAGTAAACATTAGACATTGGTAAAATGGCTAAATCTACTGTAGGCCAGATTGGTTGATCCATCTATCAGCTTGTTTTGGCTACTTTTGACATGACCGCAAATGATCTCTCTCAAATCTCCACAATAGGCGGTAATTACAAAATATATGTATGTTTTTTGTCTGTGTGCCCTGCGATGGATTGGCACCCCGTCCAGTGTGTACCCCGCCTCGTGCCCTAAGCCTCCTGGGATATACCCTGTATACAAAACAAAGCAGTATAGACAATACCGATGAATGAGTGAGAGTGAGTGATGTCTTATGTCTAAAAAAAACATCCAGAAGACAACTTTGTCAAAAAATTATCACCCCATGACCAGCTAAATGAGGTATAATGAATTAGATCAACAGACATTCATGAAAAGCCATCTTATTCATAAATTAATCCGGAATTCTCCAAAATATCCAGATTTAAATCTATCGATGTCATTCAGTACATTCAGGTCATCAGCTGACTAAATTTTTGTGCTACATAACATTGCTGAGCCTAGAACCCCAGGTTATAACACTGCTTCCAGAGACCTGTACGGTGGGCACTATGCAGGTTGGGTGCATGATTTAGTACTTTCCATGCATTTCTTACCCTGATGCACCCATCGCTCTGGAATTGGCTCAGTCCAAGCTCATCAGATCTCATGACCTTTTTTAAAGTCCAATCTTGAAGCTCCCTTGCAAGTTGCAAGGAAAATTTCTTATGATGCAAGTTCACCAAGTCTTAAAGCTTAATTCTTTGTTTTGCTTGGTGCAGGACAAAACCTTATCCTCTCTAGAATAGTCACCTTTCAGGGATGCTGTTGTTTTTTTGTTTGTTTTTTAAAGGGATGCCAATAATTACTGTCTTTAGGGCCATGCTCGTAAACCATGTGGCAAAGGCACCACATAGCCAAAAAGGCTTGTTTTGTCAGACTTCAACATTCTAAAGATATAACGATTCAAACAGTGGCATTCATTCTAACAGCTGAAATATCACAAAACACGGAAAAGGAAGTATGACTTATCACTTGCTTCCACTTTTAAATATGTGGTGACGAAGTGAGAAGACAAAGCTAATTTCAGAGCCAGAGTAATCCATACGGCTTCCAAACTTCCACCACTTATTTATTCTGCTTGCTCCATTTCACTCATTTGAACATGGTTGATACAGAATGAATTAATGGTCTGTATGCTAATAACACTTATTAGAAATTAGAAATGCACTCCAGTAGTATCTAATGCTCAGATGGGTGATATGACATGTCTGGGAACGATTAAGAGTTGGGGAAATGCTTTCAGGTGAGCAAGTTTGAAACTTTTCCTATTTGAATTCTTTCCAACTGAGAGCATTTTTTCTCATGTGAAACAATGTTTACTTGAATATTCAGTAGTTTCATGACACCTGTTATTTGCATAGTTCCATTCTAAGTATCTATTTTAAATCCTCAACATTTAATCCTGATGAGGAGAACTACAGTACTACTGAATGCTCTTCTTGAGCTAAAGTATTATTTCATCCATCCATCCATCTCGGGACGGATTTTGTAGGCCAATGGTAGCCATTGTATTAATTCCCATTTTGTAGACCATGGTAGGATCATCATAGGCCAGGATCATCATTCACATACGTACTGCCTTCTTTAAAACGTTCATTTGTTTTATTGCGGCTAAGAGTCTCATCACCATACTGGACTTGAAGTTTTCTGTAAAAATCAGTTTTACGCCTTCATTCGCAAGAAATTTGATCACAGGCTTCGGCTTGACTCAAAAACCCCCTCGTACAGTACATTTGACAAAAGTTTTATCAAAATATTTTGCATACCTGTTCAAAGAAGCAAAATCAGTTTGCCATAAAATGCTCCAAATTACAGCAGAAGAAATGAGCATGCTTAGAGGTGCAACGGCATAAATAATCCAAGACTGTCGAAGTGATGTCATTAATAGAGTTGTCAACAGCAGACTGCAGAGTGCCTCCAAAGTGACTATTTCATTTCAAAAGAGGTTGTTGTGTAAAACAGATTATTCTATGAACCATTATCAAACATAAACAGCCATAATAGGAGTCTTATGTTGTAGATTTCTACTATTAGAATGAGTTAGGGTAAAATTTATTTTCCTAGAGCGTCGAGTGTATGCAGCCTGCCATGTGTGCTAAATTGTTGACAAGAGCAATCAGTACAGTGGGTCAATCGGGAATCTTTTTTTTTTCTCCTGAAAGTCTAACGTCATTATAATATAATTATAATATAATATAATATATTTACAGGTTTGTGACAAAAAGGGCTACACTGGCCTGTACACACACACACGCTCTGTAAATCCACATGATGTATATAAATCCACCTCTTTCTGCCATTTTGATGCCATTTTGGCGATTTTGTGACATTTGCCCCATTCGTATTGTTTATGATAATTTTCCTACAACAGCACACCCATAACTTTTTTTATTCCTTGGTCAACGTCTGATATGTAATAATTATTACACTAACACTAACATACTGTAGATATTACTGTGTGCTTTAAAATCCAATATTCAGCTTATTTTCCATTGTGTGTGTGTTGTATTTTATTTTGTGTTTGCTTTTTACACAATATTGCAGCACTCACTCACTCACTTCTCATCTATACCGCTTTATCCTGTATTCAGGGTCACGGGGGGCCTGGAGCCTGTTCCAGGAGACTTATGGTACAAGGCGTGGTACACCCTGGACAGGATGCCAGTCCATCGCAGGACACATTCACACACTCACACACTCATTATGAACAGGCTGCAGGTCTTTGGACTGTGGAGGAAACCCACCAAGGAAACTCATCAAGCATCACAGGGAGCTTATTCAGCATATACACCCAAATCGTACACCCGAGTTTTTTGGCTTTTATTCCCTACGTGATATTCTTACAATAAGGTGATTTGGCAGATAATTACCAGCATTTAACTAAATCAGACTTCTAAGAATTGATATGGCTGACAAATTATAAAATGACTTTTGTACATTGGCATAGCAATGGGCTTTATGTGGCCCACTGTCAAAATGTGGAATGATCAAAGAGAAAAATCGCATGAATGATGCCACGTTTTTCAAAGAAATTTAATAAAATACTGGTCATACTGTACCTTTTCCTGCAGATGCAATTGCTCTGAATTTTTTTTTGGCGTTTAGAACAGAATTTAGGAGTCTGTTCTCTCTTTGATGCATGTTGCGATTCGTTTCCACGCAAGTTTTGTCATGGGTGACAATGTGCTCAAGAAAATCCTGGCCTGCCATGTCAAACCATTCCTTTAACTCACTGCAGATTAGCAAGCTTCTGTTCTGTCAAAGGCATACTGTAGGTACCCTGAGGTACTTCATGAGATGACAAGTCCCGGGTTGATTTTTTGAACTCCTCTCATACTGTATATTCGCAAATTACAGTACACACTGAACAAGCTTTTGAATGGATAGATACAGACAGAGAGACAGACAGCCGTTCATCGCTATGTTTCTTAATTAAGGCGGAATTTCTCCTTAACCTGAGTAAATAGTTTTAATAGTGTTTACATTCTTATTTCAATCTTTCAAATACTCATTATATATCCCAAAGACATTGATTCGTCATGCATTTGTCTTTGATTTATTGTTACCCAGCTAACAATTTAAATCAACTGCATTTCTCTACATTAAAGCATTTGAACTTGAATTGAACTTTATTCAAATAAACTCCATCCGTTTGCATGAGGACTACTTTCCTTTTTCTTTCCCTTGCTGTTTCTACATTTAAATGAAAGTGAATGTGTTTCACCACTAATATAAGAAGAGCTATTTTAAATATGTAGGAATGTAAAAAAAAAAAACATGACTAAAAATGCTTTTTAATATCTTGTCCCATATGAAAAAAACAGTCGTGTTTGTGTCCGCTTCAAGGATGCTTTTATATGATTGTCCTTTCTGTTGGTCTCGTTGACAGATCTGGTGCAGGCTGGTTACAGCGGCATATAATTATTTTCATGTGACCAACTTCTTCTGGATGTTCGGCGAAGGCTGCTATCTTCACACAGCCATCGTGCTTACTTACTCCACCGATAAGCTCAGGAAGTGGATGTTCATATGTATCGGCTGGTGTGAGTACTCACAATCATTTAGAAGGGTTATTAATCACAAGCAGTGATTTTGAGTCCAGATAAAAATGTCACATGTAATGTTTTGTTTTTCGTAATATGTTTACGTCATCCACAGATGAAGTTTTTAACAATGGTAATCAGCTAGAATTTGCAAGGGGTCAATGAAGCTGATGAGTGACAAGTAATGGTTTAATGCTTATCTATTTATCTATCAGTGGCTTTGTGGATATACAGGGTATATACAGGGATATACAGATATCCCAAAAATTTGGACGTAATATTGTAGTCTAACAACATAGCCAATTCTCGCTTAAATGATATCTCAAATTTTAACGAGATGTGTAAAAACACTTAATGTTTTACTGTTTTTTTTTTTTTTTTGTTCGGCAGAAGCTGGACAACAGATTTGACGTGTGTACTGACACTAACAGGTGGTGCGCTTATTGAACATGAGTGAAGCTTTGTGCAACCAATTATAAAATCTATATAGATTTTATAAACTATATTCATTTATGGTTTGAATATGTTGTTGGAATTTTGACAAAAAAAATCTTTTATTTTTCAACATAAAGCCTGTTTAATTTCATTTGCCCAGGAAATGTACAGTAGTTACTTAGATATTGATATGTTTCAAATTATGTCAAATCTTTTGAGACACCCTGTACAAAAAGACTATTTTAAGTTACCACTTTTTACTATTGCCATAGACTCAGATCATTCATACTGTACAGTGGTATCTCTGTATACAAATTAGTTCTGGAGGCGAGTTCTTCAGGCGAAGACTTGTATTGCGAAACACATTTTCCCATAGAAAACAACGTAAATGCAGATAATCTGTTCCAGCCATCCAGAAATATTACCAATTTCCAACACTATAATCATATCTTTGCATATAAAAGCAATCAAAACTATTAGAAAAGACATGTAAATTAACTAAAAATATGAAATAAAAAGACATTAAACTTCACATAATCCTTAATTTATGATTCCTCTTGGCACTGGCTGTTTTAAAAACAAAACTTAAATTTGCTTCCTTTTCTTCTTGTTACCATCCTTGCAACTGTTAATAGAACCCATGGTGCTATATCTTTACTAAATCTTGCACACACAAAAAGAAATTACGTTCTGTAAACTCGCTTCACTTGGCTTTCCACTGACGCAAACAAGTTCAAGAATTTACCTGTTTGGGCAAATTCCTTGCAAAATTTCATTTCTTAAGGCAAAAACTCTTAAGGGCACTGGAACTATTGTATATTTTTCATCTTACTGTGTTTAGATGGTCCATTTAATAGGTCTTAAGATTTAGCAGTCTTAAGATGATTCGATTCAGTGTCATTATATTTGTATAGCACTTTTAACAATGGACTTTGTCATGAAGCAGCTTCACAAAAAATAAACGTTCTGAATGTACATCTGAAAATTATATACATTTATAGTTTTAGCAGTTGAGGACAATGACGAGGAAAAACTTCATGAGGTGACATGAGGAAGAAACGTTCAGAGAAACTTGACTCCAAGGAGAACCCCTGTTGATTTGGGTGATACCAGATAGCACAATTATGAATGAATCCACTCTGTTACTTTGTTTTATAAGATTGAAAGTGCTGTTGTGTAACATGAAATCTGTTTCAGTTACCTTCAAGTCTGTTTTGTCGATGTTACCAATATGGAATGCTGATCCTGGAAAATCAATGGATAACGTGTCATCAACATGTGGAAGAGACATGAATTCTTATGTTGTAGATTTCTACTATTAGAACACTTTAGGGTATAATTTATTTTCCTAGAGCATTGAGTGTACGTATGCAACTCTCCATGTGTGCTCAATTGCTGTCGAGAGCAATCAATGAAGTGGTGCAATCGGGAATAATTTTTTCCTCCTGAAAGTCTAACATCATTATTATACTTCAGTGTCTGACATCCAGATGCCTGAAACACTGGGAGGCCAGAAATGAAGCAGCAAGTCCCATCATGGCCCTGATGTACTGAGAAAACGCTCTACCTTCATAGTATCCAGGCATTAGCGAAACGTTGAGATTAGTGGAGCAGGGGATTATATAGAGAAATAAAGTTTTTCCTCTTATAACTGTGTTGTGGTATTCTGAAAACAAGAAGAAAAAAAAACTCCTGGTTTGTCCTGAACGTCCCTCGTACTTTAAAATGTGCATGTGAATGCCATATTTAACCATCAGTGGGTGACCAAATGTGTGCCACTAATTAGTGGTGCTTTCATTACAGTAATTGTGCTGTTAATTGTTATTGTTCAGCTGTGACAATGATGATAGTGGATGTCTTTGCCTTTTCACAGGTATTCCCTTTCCAATCATCGTTGCATGGGCCATTGGTAAGCTGTACTACGACAATGAAAAGTAAGTGCCTTTTATGCATGCCTTCTTCTGCTCTTTTACTGTAGCATTTATCTATCTATCTCAAACGCACACAAAAATATAACCTCATTTAATTATCAAGAAAGACTTAATTACCTTGCCAGTTTTAACTGGTTTATCTGTGATCACTTTTAGTACATGATCAGTGTGGATGTGAATGCAAATTACTAACTGCAGTCATTGGTACATTGTGCAACTGTATGTTGTCATGCAGTATCCTTTCTATTTATAAGGATTATTACTACAACCATAATAATAAACTCCTGATTCTGATTGTTTAGAAGGTTTTGATATGTTTTCAGATATGGTCCAACATTTCTGCAGGGTTCAAATGAAATCCTTCATTTTGATACATTATTGTTCCTATAGTAACAAATTACCCAGGAACTTGTACAGTATGGCAGATGCTCCACTTGAAAAATGTGTTGCTACAGTAGTTTTCTCTGATTTGGTATTTGCTGAGCACATTTAGACGGTGTCTCAAGGGCCAGCTTTTTTTTTGTGAGATCAACTCACAAAAGACATTTTTGTAACATGACAAGCTGTATTTTTTTTTTTTTTGTCTTATTACCATTAGGAGACAGTAACAGAGACTTTGCTAAAGGAGTAATGGTTACGACAACTCCTTAAATGTAACTATAAATAGGAAAGTGTAACGTGTTCTTTTCTTAAGTAAAAAATTACAGTACTGTGGGAAAGTTTTGAACCACCCCTACATTTTTCATTTTACATGAAATTAAATCATGTAGATTAAATGAAAGAAATGGGCACAAATGTTTCAAGGTGGCATGTTGCAAAGTCCCTAAGGATGCTATTTAAAAAAATGGTTGTTTACCAGCCTCATTTCCCCTCTCATCTGTTTCTATCACTTCCTCTAAAACTGAGCAGGTACAGTGAAGTGACTGGATTGAAAATGAGAGCCAGTCTTTCAGGATGTGCCCGCTTATCGTGTACAGGGACTCTGGGCATGAGGTGGGGTACATCATGGATGGGGTGCCAGTCCATCGCACACAAGCAAACATTCACATTCTTCAAGACTACATTAAAATATATATAAACGTCTGTCTTTTTGGAAGCAAAATATGAACTAATTAGCAGTGGTTTAAGACTTTTGCATGGTACCGTATACTTGTTTTTGGCGAGTTGGGATCCTTTCCTGGATCCTTTTAATAAAATTATTCTTCTGTGAAGAATGAGCAATTATTCATGATATGCATTGAATCACGATAAGACGTTTCCTGAGCACATGCTGTCCCATGCCAGACTTCCGGCTTTAGTTAAGCTTTTGACCACAATAAGCGGCACATGAAGTAAATTCCCATGCAGGCATTATCAGCAAAACTGTTAGCATTTAAAGCTGCACTGTAATTGATTTTGGCAGCCAGCATGCATCAGCTTTTCATAGTTTTGACCTCCCCGAGTCCTCACTGCCAGGCGATCGTTTCATCTGCTTCACACTGGAGAGCTGACTCACATCCACACACACATGCTCTCACACTCGCACAAAAGCCAAATATGCACATGGGATAAGTTTGTTAGTATCTAAACATGTTAATCTGCAAACTATTCCAAGATCATAATCCCCAAACTGCATATTGAACCAACTTCTTTCCTTCTCTCTATCACTTTCACACACATGGTGTGATTAAATGCCCCATTGAACAGAGATTATTTGATAAACAAATGTAGCCAAACAAAAAAAAAAAATTACCACTTCAGAAGGTTCAAATTATTGGCCGAAGCAAAGAAAACAACTAAGGAGAAGTGAAATTGCTTTAACCGGACTGACAACCCTTCAACAAACCTGGAAGGATAGTGCTGAACACTCTGTGGATGAAATGTTGTCGGGAAAAGTTACTGTATAAATGAAGAGCACTTGAACAACAGAAAAACCATAGCTATGTTTAATTAATTCGGTATTTTTTGCTAACTCAGAGGATCGGGACTAAACAACTGTGTAGGCATAAGAAAACCATTTGTTAATGAGAATAAAAAGAGAAAAAAGCCTTAATTTGCTACCATGTACAGTATAAACCATAATGACTTTGGAGATATGGAAAAAAGTCATGTGGTTTGATGAGTTCAGATTAACCCTTTTTGAGAATAATTGGTACATCACGGGAGGACGGGAAGCACATGAAGTAATGCACCTACAGTATCATGCAACAATATATGACCTGAATGTAATGAATGACCAGGTTATCACATCAATGGAGTTTTTCCTCCCTGATGGCAAATGGCATAATTCCAGGATTTAAATTGTGAAAGAGTGCTTTTAGGGAGGATGAGGAATCATTGTGTTTTGTAATCAAAGCTAAAGGTGGCTGAATGAAATCTTTTTTTTTCTTTTTTTTTGGGGGGGGTCAAGCAGTATATCTTGGCTCAAGGGAAAGTTTATATTTTTTCTTGTGTTTATTTCTTCCTCAATGGGGACTGCTTTTGATTTGAACTTTTAGTCACGTTTGGAAAAAAAAAAGCAATTTCTACTGATTTAAAAGGTTTTTTTTTTTTCTTTGAAGTAATCACTTTGTTGGATTGGTTCCATCGTCACACCTTTCTTTTCTCTAAATCTCCGTACTGTTTCATCTCCACTCTAAGTGCCTGTAGAAATGGGGCAGGCATTTTAGCCATACTTAGCTGAATACAGTCGGGGATGAAAAGAAGTCAACTGCATGAAAGGCATAGAGGTTCTCAGTAACCGTTTTGGGAATGCGATGCTGTTCTGCATTTCACTGAAGGACTTCCTTGCACTTCTGTTCTGTCTGATTATAGGTGCTGGTTTGGAAAGCGAGCTGGTGTTTACACTGACTACATCTACCAAGGCCCCATGATTCTTGTTCTCCTGGTATGTTAGAGTTCAATGGATGTCGAAGTAAAAATTCAGCACAAAACATTCATGTGATGTACATAGTTAAGTCTAATTAATAAGAAATTAAGCATGTATTTATGAGAGGAGAAAGCTTGATTAAAACATTAAAGCTGAAAATTCAAGCAAGGGGAAAATAAATCACCATATGCTTGTCATGTCTCCTAGGTTCAAATCAGACGCAGATGCAGAATCCATATTCCCAAGTCTTTATTTAAGTCCTCTTTTTTTTTTGCAAAAAAAACACAACACAACACAAAAAAATAACACGAAAGGTCCCGGGGCGCTCACTGCGCTCTCGGGCGGAGCTCCCAGACCGGGTCTGCAGGTGGGATGACCTTGACCGTCCCTC
>QMIH01001034.1:1805-65370 GCA_003987875.1 Clarias batrachus
ACCAACTGGTTTTGTTTTGCTGGTTTCACTGCCCAGCTTTACACATGTCAGGCTGACACCACCACCAGGCTTGTCGAATATTGTGCTTGATCTGCACCCTGACCTCAATGGCATYAAGCAACCCCTACAMMCTAGCCTKGATGACATTGTTCTTGCTCTGCATATTATCCTCTAATAACATCATGTTTGCTCTGCACCGTAGCCTCAAGAACACCACATTTGTTCTGCCCTACAACTTTAAGGACTTTATTCTGGCTTCAAGGTCATCATGCTTTCAATGCACTCCAGTGTTGAACATGGTGCTAGACCCACCATTAGGATTTGTATTCGACGAAGCTGCCCCTCTTTTATCATACCCTAGCKCATGTTATATGCAGTTCCAATTCCCTAGTCACTTCCTGGCCCAACACCCATCTGAAGCCCTTGTCCTGTCACCAAGCCCGATTTAGCCCCTTCTYAACTCAGCTCCCGTTCAAAAACTTGGTTGCWAATCACATTGCATGTTTCTGCTYCCAAGTTAGACCCTGCCACAACCCCTACACCTAGCTCTCATATGGTCCCCATGCCCTGTATCGAAGTTTAGGTGCCGGAGGAACTCAACAAAGATGCTCGAGTCAGTGTCTGCCTGTGGGTGCATTTGGAGCTACACTGTCATACGGTCATTGTCTGCCTGTGCCCACAAGAACTTTCTATTGTCTGTGATTATTTTTTTCCTATTTTAGAACAGTAGAACAGAACTGTAAATTATAGACCAGCTGTTAGAATATCCTCTACTTGCCTACAGTACCAACCTAGACATTCGGACCTCCTTGAGTTTCATTTATTTATCTTAGTCTACTGGACAGCATTATGCAATGAAGAGGTTTTTTTTTTTTTTTGTATTCTACAGGTCATACAAAAGAAATTGCTTGATTGCTAACCTAAATAGCTTGAGGAATTTGCATAATTAGGTTAATTAGCCTTTAATTGGGCAAAAATGTTAAGGAGCTCATATCTTTCATGCAAATGGATATGGGGACATAATTTACTAGTATCTTTACCAATGTTCCAGCATTTATAAATTTAACGCACATCATGCCATGTTTATATAACCAATCCTTAATGACCTTAATTAAATTTGAATTGAGTAAAGACGGTTTGCAGCTCATATCTTTTATGTACTGTATATGGACATATGGACATAGTTTTATCCTCTTTTAACACATTTCGAGCATCCAGGGAGTTGAAGAACACCGTTTCAGACCCTGATTTTTTGAGCATTTTGTAAACAAAGGACTAGACTGGTCTTTTTTCTTTTTTTTTTTGATACAGAAATCATACTATTAGAATACACCATGTAAAGATAATTACCTTGTATTTTTAAATATTACTTGTAAAATTCAGTACTAGTGTTAGACCAGAAATGATCGTTTTAGGATAAAGAAAATAAGGCATTGTTGTTAGCTGTCCATTGACCACCTGTACAATAGATCACAAGTGTGCTGAGGAACTAGTATGCTATTCCGACTGACATTTATATTCATGTTTTGGCATGAATCCTGTAGACTTGTCTAGAGTAGGACCATAGGGCCTTAAAATCAGATAAGCACTTTACTCTTTTTATATGGTCATCTTAATTTATTGTGTACATTTAATTTATATAGTAAGCATGATGACTATAATGTAAAGTTTGCCTATGGATCCAGTGCATTTTGATTTTATGTTGATACAGAAGCACCAAGGAAGAAACTTTGAATGAACTGCATGTCAGTTGCCATTCAAAGGGTTATATCATGCAGCAAAAGTCATGGCAACCCCTTAACATGAATACGTAGAGCAAGGATGGGAGCATTCAGTAAGAATTCACCAAGAGGTCAGCATCCGATCCCACCTGTGAGAAACAGGTTACTCAAAAAAAGTGTATGTCCTCTTACAGAATGTTGTGATCACATTTCCAGGATATGATGGCAGGGATCATCTGGATTCCATTCATTCATTTTGTTGAAGCTCAAGAACTATCTAAATGCAGACTCAAACAGACTGCTTATTGATGAAGCCTTGAAGAGGGTTGTGAACTTCATGAAACAGTTCTATTGTTTCAACTTGGACACTCAGTGAATTTCATTACCATTACATCACAGAATCTGGCCATCTTAGCAGATGCTCCAAAAACTGTCAGAGTATAATGAGGAAGAACTAGTTGTTCTCTATGTGCCTAAACATGACAATGAGGTGGGCTTCAGAAAAAATGTTGGAAAAACATTGAAAAATATAAATAAACCAACGACCGAAGAAAATAATGAAATTCATGAATTTATCTGTAGAATCAATGAAAAGTCAGCAAACTTCGAGCTTTTACAACATGTTGTATGTTCGAGATACAACATCTTTCAAAGAACTGTTATCATATGGAAGACCGCTCTTGCACAGACCTTTGTGACTGTGAAGGTGGTGGTTCATGTCACAATCACACATCCCATGACATTGAGGATCCAGTAGTGGACACTGGCTCAGAGGAAGAACTGAACAATGACGAAATGTCTAAAGTATGAAAAGACAATACACCATTGTTACTTTGGCTTTATTTCACAATTTGTTAAGGAGTATGTATGTACAGTATGTAAACTGGTTACTTTGTAGAATTAGCACTTGAATATAAAAGGTTATAATTAGCAATGATGTTCACGTTCCATGACTGTTCACCATATCAAATGATGTAATGCTGGTTACAACAGCGCGATTTAAAATTATATGAATATTTAAAAAATCAAGATGGAATAATGCTTGTTGAATTTTTAAATACTACATGGACAACGGTAAAGACAACGACATCATGCCTATGTTTCATTTTGCATAAAAGGTATGAGCTGCAAACCTGTGTGGCTCAATTAAAATTTAATTAAGATAATATGAGAATGTTATGGGTTTAGACACCAAACCTATGTCCCTAAGTCCATTTGCATGAAAGATATAAGCTCTGTATCTTTTTTGTCTAACAGTTAATTAACCATATTACATTAATTGCCCAAATTATTAACTAATCTAAATTTCTTTTCTGTAGAGGATCTGTAGAATACAGTTCAATTGAAAAACGTTATTGGTTGACATAGGTATCTGTCCAGTAGACTACCTCTCAGAAGTTGAGTGACTGTTTTTATTTTACCAAACAGGATTCTAAAATATAATATATTGATAAGTATGATAATATATTACCTACTATTATTGTTTAAGGGTGCATATTTACTTCACTGAAATGGAAAAATTATATGTGGTGGAACTGTAATATAATAAAATCATTTCTTAGGACATGTTTTCTCTACATGGTCTCAAATCTTAAAATAGTTACCTTCTGCACTTATAAGTTGAGAATAACTGTCTCTATACAGAAGCTGGAAGAATGTTTGTTCCCATTTAAAGAGAACAAGTACAGTGGTGTAGTACAGTAGCTCAACCTTTAACAGTATTTATTTTAATAACAAGAGAACCATAATTAGGCTTTAAAGCTGTGTACTTTACCTCAGATTTCATTAAGTAATTAGTTATTATTTATTTGATTGGATATTACTTAGACAGTCTCTCTCTCTCGCTCTCTCTCAGATAGATAGATAGATAGATAGATAGATAGATAGATAGATAGATAGATAAAATTAGATAACTAGATGTAAATCAGATTCAATTAATAAATTCATTATTATTAATAAATTATTTTTATTAATTAATTAGGCTTTTAAGCTGCATAGCGCAGCCCAAATTTTCCAAAACTATAAAACTGCGCACACCACCTCAGTTTTCGTTCATTTTTCATAAGTCATGCATAACAACAGTAGGCTTTCTAAGCTTAGTCTTTGTAGGGTGAGAAAGAAGAAAAAGAAAAATTCTGGGTGTTGTCCGATTGTGCCTGGAAAGATCTTACTTGCAAAGTAGTACAAACAACTCAAGTTCAGATCCTCAGCTCAGCAGACATATCCTCTTCATGAGAACATCTACAGCATCAGCTACAAAGTTCTGCATACAGCTGCGCACACTCTTAACACTTTCCACAAATAATTTAAAAACATTGTTCAGGATTCCCAGCTAAGGAAAGAATACAAACTCTACATTTATCTCCTCCTCCAGCACTGCTCTTATAAGAAAAAGAAAATTCCAGCAGGAAAGTGTCATGTCCTACAATAAGAGTGAGATATACTGCCACCCTGTGGTTCCTAACAGTCATATCTTGATGTAAACTAAAAGAAAATATAAACTGTGTCTAGCTGTGTCTAATTAAATCATAGAAAAGTGTAGAATGTAATATTTCGAACATTCTGCAGGCTGCCGTTTGGAGAAATAAAGAATAAACCAGTTGTTGGRTCAAAAWAACYCAAYCAGGTGTTCATTTGTAAATGACCCACTACATCTCATTTGACCCAGCATTACCCAACCCAACAATGTGTTTACAGAAACAACCCAGCATTTTTTAGAGTGCAGAGCAATTTACATTCTCTGTTTATTTCTTACCCTTTTCTACCTTGTGTTTGCTTGTACCCTGCGAATGACTGGCACTCCATCCTGGGTGTATCCCACCTTGTTTCCAGAGTCTCCTGTGATAGACTGAAGGCCTCCTGCACCCTAAGAAATACTGGGTTAAAAACACCCCAGTTTGGGTTGTTTTTAACCTAGGTGTTGGGTAAATATTGGACCAACTACATGCTGGATTAATTTAACCCAGCAAGATGGGTAATATAAATGCTAGGTCATATTTAACTATAATGCTGGGTTAATTCTACCACATAAATTGGTCAAAGGTTCTACCCAGAACTATTCTACTCTACCCATTCTATTAACTGGAATGYTGGGTTAATTCTACCTTATTATTATTTTTATGTTTTACATGTCTACGGGTAAAACAGTTTAAACAGTTAAATTACTTTGATATTCTGGTGTCAGGGATAACCCCTAGAGGGCGCCAAAGCGCCTTGTGTTTTTTGTTTGTAGTTCTTTTGTTTTCACTTCATTTCCCGTCATGCACTTCGGTCAGGTGACGTGGGGCGCTCACCTGAATCGACTTGCTCATTAGTTTTATTATAAATGGTTTGTTTTAGTTCAGTTTAGGGTCTTGCATTTGTTACATTAAGTTGAAGAGTATGTCTTGTCTGTTTAAGCATGTTTTGGTTTATTTTACAGAAAAGTGTTTTGTTTCGTTTGATTTTCCTGTTTGTCTTTAAATAAAATAAATCGTTTTCCTTAACCATCTGGAATCCCTGCATTTATGCCTCGCACACCCCAGAATTGTGACATCTGGTCTATTAAAAAAAAATGATTTGCAAACCATACATACTGTATATGCAATAAACAACACCCAATTAAATGTACAAATCATTTAAAAAATATTTCTTTTTCAAAAGCACAAGATCAGATGATACAAAACAAGTTCAACAGTGACATCATTAAGATACTATTACTCAGAAGCACTAATGCCTGAGAGCAGTGCTGGTCATTATCTCCCAACATCAGGATGTAGGGGTTCGGCCTCGACACTTCAGCCTGCTGGCGATATTCCACAGTGTCGGTTCCAACCTTAGAAAGAAAGAAATGAAAGAAAGTAAGTAAGTTTATGGAAACATCGAGAGGGTTGGCTAGTATGCATATTTCTATGAAGAAATAGTGTTTTGTAACACCCCAGCTTTTTATTGTCTATACTGGCACTACAGTTAACAGTTTAGCTTTCATTCATCACTTCACCATCTTCATACACCCTGTAAGCATTCTACAAAGAAAGCTATAAAGCTCAGACATTTTTGCAGTTTCTTTCATACACAAGTGGGATTCTTTGGTTTGGCTAGCTAGCAGCCATTGTCAGATAAACTAGCATACAGTGAACAAATTCAGTCATAAGTGATTTAAGTGAGTGAAAGTGTGTATACAGACCTTGAATTTAACAATTACATTTTCTCTCAAATGCGCGAGGAGGCCCTCATCAGCAGCCAAAAAAAAGACACGAAGCTGACACAGCCACTGAATACACAGGTGAACCGGGGGAGGGGCGGTCTTGTCTGTGATGTTAGTAGCTAACCCAACTCCAACCCAGCAAGGGTTAAAAAAAAAAAAGTACCCAATTTACTATGGCTTAATGGCTTAAATCAAACTTCACTTGTGCACACAAACATGAAACATTTGCAAACACAAGTACAGTAGGTAGGCAACGAGAATATCTAATACTGCCATGCTTACTGCCGCAGCAAAATGACAGCGGCCATATAAATCATTTACATTTTGTCATTCATGAAATGACCACCAGATGGCGCAAAGTGAAATTTTTATTTGCCGCAGTTTTAAAAGATGATTAGTCATAAAAAGTCATAACAATAGGTTGTATTGAAGAAAGTGATGGTAATGTCCCCATATGATACAACAAACATGAAAAATGAGAACCAGAGCTATTGATATTTACTGTACATTAATGAGCTTAAAAAACGTTGTTAGAGAAACGATCAAGTTCACTAGCTGACATTTGTACAAATAATGAACTATTATAAAGCCTGTCTCTGTTTGTATCTGTTTAGTGTTTTTTTTTTAAATTACATTTAAAGATGTAAAACTTTAAATACAGAAATAACTGGAAAAATAGACTTTCCCACTGGCTCTGATGTCTTTGTAGTGGGTAAAACAGAAAAAGTATTTTATTTGGGTATTTCTAACTGGTAATCTTTGGTATAATACAGTTAGAGTATAACATATGGCAGTTGTGTGGTGCATCCTGTACTCTGCGTTCCAGACTCTTTGGTGGAGGCTGTAGAGGTTTGTTTTAAAGGTTTTCTTGTCTTGAACTACACAAAGCAGCAGTGTCTTCTCTGTGTCTGTCTGGGAGTTTCTCCAGCGTACTGTATGTCAGATTAATGGACATAAGTCCTCATCTGTTAAATTTTTTAGGACAACATTCAATCAATATTATTTTTTAAAAGTTTTATTGCTCTTGGTCTTATGTTATTTTGAAGTAAATGAATTCGTAATAGTTAAATAGTAAAATAAATAGTTTAATGGTTTAAACAGTTAAAATTTTAAGATGGGGAATCTTTGTATAAGAATTAAATTTTCAAGGAGTGTCAGGGATAACCCCTAGAGGGCGCCAAAGCGCCCTGTGTTTTTGTTTGTAGTTCTTTTGTTTTCACTTCATTTCCCGTCATGCACTTCGGTCAGGTGACGTGGGGCGCTCACCTGAATCGACTTGCTCATTAGTTTTATTATAAATGGTTTGTTTTAGTTCAGTTTAGGGTCTTGCATTTGTTACATTAAGTTGAAGAGTATGTCTTGTCTGTTTAAGCGTGTTTTGGTTTATTTTACAGAAAAGTGTTTTGTTTCGTTTGATTTCCCTGTTTGTCTTTAAATAGAATAATTGGTTTTCCATTACCATCTGGAATCCCTGCATTTATGCCTCGCACACCCCAGAACCATTACAAGGGTTGGGCTCGTGGTGTTGGGCCGGCATCGTTATCCTCCTCTTTAATTTCCTACATAGTCTAATCAGTCTAATATTTCATAATTTATATTTATATATAAGAAAATTATTTTATTTGTATCGAGTGATTAAAAACAATACAGCGCATGTTAGGACGAGGATCTTTCCATGTCTTTCATTCCAATGATTAAAAAACAGTAACAATGTCAATTTTGGATAATATTTATAATATGTAAGACCTTTTAACTCTCAGGTGACAGCACAGAAGAACGGTGGCAGCCGGCACACATAAAATAGATGCAGGATTATTATTTTATTGTCTAAATAAAAATTATTTCCTAAATGTCGGCTATTGTTGTTTACTTCTAATATTTATTATATTATAATATAGTTAAATATAATAATATAATAATATATCATTTTATTTAAATGAGGTTTGGGCTCTGGGATGTTGAGCCAGCATCGTGATCCATCTTTTTAAATTCCTACATAGTCTAATCAGTGCTCAGCCTAACGCATAAAGTTTGCCAGAGCGCACTGACAGAAGTAGATGAATGATTATGAATGTGTCAGGGAAAAACAGCAAAGAGACTGACTCTGACCATTTTAATAATTCATTAATTAATTAGTCATGTCTTTGTTTTTCGGCTGTAGCGATGAAGGTAATCGTCTCATCTTGTCATCTCTGCAGCAGTGTATGCGCCAATAATTCACGTTTCATACTAATTACATAATCTATTTTTTTTTCCCATTAGTTTATATTAAAGCAAGACATTTCACTTTCTATAAGTATATATTTTTCATGTCTGTGAGGAAAGTATACACTGAGTTTCGGTTAATTTTCTGACCCGCGCAAGTTCACAGAAAACGATACAGAGCGCACACTGTTTACTTTCATTATTTGACAAAATCATAAAGTTTTGTCATCATTAGGAGTACACTTAAATAACAGTAGATTATAAAGGCTTAAATAGTTTTATTATATAGTTTTTGCACATTAACCCGACAATAACTGTGGCACACCCACTTTTTCTGATGAGTCTGTTCTCTGGCTACATTAGTGTTACACATGATATAATCTAAAGGCTCACTGTATTAACATTTACTTTAATTTTCAGTCGAGCAATGCTGGAAGATTGAAGGGAATGTGGTGCAGTGTGGGGTGTTATAAAAGCTTTGAGGGGTGCTGGGCTGTTTTTAGCTTTGTAGTAAAGTTAGCAGTGTGAATGGAAAAGGMCAGTTGATTGTCCCGACTCACAGCAAGGCTTTGGGCAGTGACKAAAGTSATCTGAGTGTTGTCCAGGGAGATCATTAGAACCTTGTCAGGGGGATGAATCATCTGGGTTGAACTGCACTTTGGTGAATATGACGTTTCAGTTGATGAACTGCCATCGAGGATAAGATATTTACAGTATGACATGCTGATACCCGGTGAGATCTGAGTGTCTGAGGGAATAAAGGAGAGGATGACATGTGTGTGGYTGCATAATAATAGTTTGAAAAGTTGTGCAAGCATATGACCTTACCAAGAGATTTTCTAGGTAAGAGAATCTTGTGGTGTACTGTGTCTAACGCTGCTGAGAGGTTCAGGAAGATGACTTTCCTTTATATATTGCTTTTAACAATGGTCATTGTCATAAAGCAGGTTTAATAAAAAAGATGTTTGAAAAGTGTTGGAAAAATGAGTATATCATCATTTTAATTTTTATATCAAACTGATTAAGTTGGCCAAGGGCAATGGTGGTGTGGCAGGGTAGGTAGATACCTACATGATTTTGATGTCAGAAGATACATATCAGTAGGCATATGCGGGTTTATATAAGGCTGATTTGCCAGTTGGATGTGTCACTCCAGTAAGCCCCCCCGCCCCCCCAACCCTTCTGGCCTTGGCATTCAACACCTGTGTGTTTGTTATCGTGTTGCAAATTCAGTCACCGCTCGCTTTTTGAGTTGATTTTGTACAATCGGATCAATTTTTCGGTTAAATTTTTGTCAATTGGAAAGCTTTGTGATGATTGATTATGTTGATTGTTTAATAGTTGCAGCTTGTGTTTGGTCAGACTGYCTACTCAACATCCCATTGCTCCTATACGGTGCTATAATTGTTGGTGTGGAAGGTTATTATCTAGAGAYATTATCATGTAAGTTTCCGTTGCTCTCAGTCTCTCAATTAATTTTTTTAAATAATTTTTTTCTTCTCATTTTAATGATTTCCTATTTCTTATATTTATTTGAATTACATTACACTACACAGTGTTGCATCACTATTGACTATGCTTTGGTGTRGCGGTTGACTGCATTTTCGAGGTGATTAGCGCCAACTCGTCGCTTATATGCTGTTCAGCGCTTAGGCCAGCTCGGCTCTTGTAATGTGGCTGATTGCTGCAGTGTCTGGAAGGTGTCGCAGAGTTCCTGCTGGAGTGCATGTGTTTTTATCTGAATCACAGTATCCAGACATACACTGCTGTCTTGTTCCTCCATTAATTTATGTTTTGTTTATCAATTTATTGTTTTGTCTCTCTGACCTTTATGTCTTGTTTCTTCTTAATTGGTTCATATTTTTGTTTTGTTTAGTTGCTTTATTTGTGTCATATTTTCCCGAAGAAGCTAATGCAGATGCAGGGAAATATTTTGAATGGGTTTTTGCAAAGGTCCGGCTTCCTGAGGGAGGTGAGAGCGTACTCTCTGCATTACCGGAGGGAGTTGGGACCTACCGAACTGATGGGATTGCCGCCGGGAGGGGAGACCCAGGAGTCGCAGTGCTGGGCGATCCGGCCGTGCTTGATTGAATTCGTTTATGTTTGCTTAAGATGTCTCGTGCCAGAACCCAGCTTCACTCCTCCGGGCCGTACCCTTCCTAGTCCACTAAATATTGGAGGGAACCCCCTCTCCTCCGGGAGTCTAGGAGTGTTTTCACTCTAAATGCAGGGGCGCCCTCTATCTCCACAGCCCCAGGGAGCGAAGGCTCAGCTGTGCCTTCGTCTAGCGGCCCTCGGATCACCAGCCTGAAGAGAGAAACATGCAAGACCGGGGTTAATGCGAAAATGATTAGGGAGTTGCAACTTAAATGACACGGGATTAATCTTAGCGAGGATGGGAAAGCTTGCGGCTGGGGAGATTGGCTGGGGAGATTGGCTGGGTGAATTTCCCATGTCGAGAGCCATACTCGATCACCTACCTGGAGCGGAGGACTTTCCCTTCGCCGTCTATTGGCATATTTTTTGAATCGACGAACTGCTTGGGAGATCTTGGCGTGCACATCCTCCCATACTGTTTCCGCTCTCTGAAACCACTGATCCACCATGGGTACATCGGTGGAAGTGGCATCCCAAAGACAGAGCGGAGGCTGGTGCCCTAGCACACATTGAAACGGCGTTAGGCCGGTTGCGGAGTGACGTAGCGAATTTTGCGCGTATTCCGCCCAGATTAAGCAGTCTGCCCATTCGTGCTGTCAGCTACTACAGTATGCCCGGAGGTATCTCCCGAGTTCTTGAACAGTCYGCTCTGCCTGTCCATTAGACTCGGGGTGATAGCCGGACGTTAGGCTAACGGTGGTTCCCAGTTTCTGGAAAAAAGCTTTCCAGACCCTGGCGATAAATTGCAGACCACGATCAGAAACAATATCCTCCGGGATGCCATAGTAATGAAACACTTTATCGAATATACTTTCTGCTACCTGGAGGGCTGATGCAAGGGTGCTAAACGGGATGAAACTACATCCCTTAGAAAATCGGTCTACTACCACCAAAATCATTGTGTACCCTTGAGATACCGAGGTTCCGTTACAAAGAGGATCCGTTACAAAGTCGACAGCAATGTGAGACCACAGCCTATTCGGTATCGATAGGGGAATTAATTTGCCAACGGGTTGAGTACGAGGATCTTTGGTTTTGGCACAAGACAAAACCACTGTTCTTACCGTCTCCCGCATCTTAGGCCACCAGAACCATCGTTCCAGTAGCTGGAAAGTGCACGCGATGCCGGGATGACCTGAGGATAAATTTGAATGTGCGTTTATTGTTACCTTTTCACAAAGTGTTTCCAGAACATATACTAGATTTGGCGAACAGTTCTTAGGCCGTGCCTCTCGACCGATCTCCGATTCGAGATCCCAAGTTATTGGAGCGACTACGAGCATTAAGGGCACTATAGTTTCGGGGTTAGTTATCGTTTCGGTGTGGGATAATAGCGAGACGATACATGATCTTAAAATCAAAGCACGTGACGAACAGCGCCCAGCAGGCTTGTCGAGGGTTGAGTCTTTTAGCATGCTGGATATACTCGAGATTTTGATGGTCAGTAAGTTCCGTAAAAGGATGTTTAACCCCTTCCAGCCAGTGTCGCCACATCGCTAACGCCGCTTTTACTGCTAGCAGTTCTCGGTTTCCGATATCGTATTTGCGCTCGGCGGGGCTTAGTTTCCTAGAAAAGAAAGCACAAGGGTGGAGTTTTCCTGGGTGGCTGTGACGCTGTGACAGCACCGCTCCTATCCCGACCTCTTATGCGTCGACTTCTACAATAAATGGCTTTTCTGGGTCCAGTAGTTTTAACATGGGGGTGGTGGTGAATGCCCTTTTTAGACTCAGAAAAGCTGTGCGTGCCTCTGAAGGAAACTCTTTCAGGAGTTTCGGTTTCCCTTTTAATAAAGAGGTGAACTGTGCAGCCACTAGACTGAAGTTTCTAATAAAGCACCGATAGAAATTGGCAAACCTGAGAATACTCTATAGCGCCTTAACTGATTTTGGTCGCCTCCATCCCGACCCCCTGTGGCCCAATACGATAGCCGAGAAATGCGATCACAGTCGATGAAGGACGGCGGATACATGATAGACGTGTTCGGCATATGACCGCGAGTATACTAGGATATCATCCAAGTAAACTATAACAAAACGGTTAAACATATCCTGAAACACATAATTCATGAACCCCTGAAACACCGCAGCTGCGTTTACCAAACCATAAGCCATCAAATTATATGGGTAATGTCCTGAAGTTGTGCTAAATGCAGTCTTCCACTCATCGCCACTACGCACACGAAGGAGATTATATGCGCTGTGGAGGTCGAGTTTAGTGAAGATGGAAGCGCCTCGGAACTGGTCGATGGCCGCCGGTACCAGGGGCAGCGGGTGCTTATACTTTACGGTTACCGCATTAAGTCCATGGTAATCAATACAGGGACGTAAACCCCCGCCTTTTTTTTTTTCAATTAAAAAAAACCCCGCCGACGCTGGAGACATGGACCTACTGATGAGCCCTTGCCCAAGCCAGACAGTCATTGGCTGTAGACCTCAGAGACAGGATTGTATTGAGGTTCAGATCTGAATGGTACAGAAAGATTTCTGCGGCACTGAAGGTCCCAATGAGCACAGTGACCTCCATAATTCATAAGAGCTWCAGGGTTACTCTGTGAAAAGACAAGAACGTTCCAGAAGAAAAACCATGTCTGCAGTACTCTTCAAGCCAAATTCAGAGTTCAATCTTTGTTTCATCCAACAAGAGAATTTTGTTACTTATGATCGTTCATGTGCCTTTTGGCAATCTCCAGACAGGCTATCATGTGCCTTTTACGAATAAGTTGCTTCTGTCTGGCCATTCTATCATACCRGCCTGATTGGTTGAGTGCTGCAGAGATGGTTCTTCTTTTGGAAGGTTCWCCTTTCTCCATAGAGAAATGCAAAGCTCATTCAGAGTGACCATCTGGTTCTTGGTCACCTCCCTCACTAAGGTCATTCTCCTCCAATCTCTTTGTTTGGCCATGCGGCCGGCACGAGGAAGGGTCGTGGTGGTTCCAAACTTCTTCCATTTATGGATGATGGGGACCTTCAATGCTACAAAAAAAAAATTGGCCAGGTAGTGTATTTGCTGTATTAAACTAAATTAGGTTGTTTTTTTGCTAATGCCAGATTACACTAGCATGGATTCCATAGTTAACAAGYTAAGTAGAAAGTCCATTTCTAGCTAATGGGGAAACAATCTTATTATTTATAGGATGTGTTGGTTCTGATTAATCCATTAGCAAATAACATGATGCTAGTGATGACCAACAAATGTGCAGATATTGACTGATAAAGTAAAAAAAAAAAAAACATAATGCATAAAATCTACATACAGAAAAGTTCAAATGAATAAAGGGGAATAATATTATTAGCATGAAAGTAATGTAAAAATAAATGCAAGTTTAAAAACAAATTACAACTTTTTTAATGTTCWAAAATAACAGAAGCAAAAAACAGATGCAAAAAGTATACTTACTATAAATTCCTTTAAAAAAAAATCTCAGCACACAYTGGTAATTTTTAAGGTAAAAGGGTATACAGTAATATAGGATTATACTTCAACAGAGTAAGGAAGTATCAACACTGATGTTCTGGTAAAATTCCTAAGTCGCCCATCTTCCCCATCAGTCCAGTTTGGATGCAGAACAAAATGATGACATCTCTCTCAGCTCATTCTTTTTATGGRCATTTRCTGGATGTTGCTGCAGATCTGTGCTGAATATTCAGCKGCTTCATCCGTCACAAACCTGTGGAATAAAGACACAACATTTAAATATAAGAATAGTGTAATGTCTTACATTTCTAATCAGTCCCTTAATGGACGTATTATATACTATATCAGCACAATTAGTGTTGGTGTAATGATAATARTTTGCTCACTAGATGGCAGCAGTGCTCCTGCGAATGTTCACATTACTGTACTGAAYTKTATCTTCCTCTGTGGTGTCTGGAGGAAGTCTGGGTGACAGAGACCCTTCCTGTGTGTGGGAGTTTCTTAAATCAACACTGGCATAGTGTAGGTTATCCTGATCATATGAGGTGACTCTCCCTCTGAAGTCTGAGGCTGGGACATTTACATACACTGTGATAGAGGAACCCTGAAAGGGAGAACAGATCAAATTCCATATATGAAGATGTCACATGACCAAACAAATCTCTCCCTTCACCCACACTCACCTGTTCACTCTCACCAGTGCTGCTGTGGYTGTTAGCKGAACTCGACTTCCTCTTCCTGAGAAACACCAAGCACGTATTCTTGMTAAGTATAAATGAGTATTTAATTGTAAATCATGTTTTAAACATATGCAGCATGTTCACAKTTACATACCACATCCACAGAGCTCCTAGGATGAGTGTTAATACCAGGAAGACGSCCAGTCCCACCATGATKAGCTTTAACCCTGTGTTTTCTTTTGAGCCTTCAGGAACTAATCATAAGCAATAAAGTTGTTTTATTTAGTCCTCTTTATACAACAATATAAAAGTATTACACTACACTTACATGACATATCCAGGAGTGTTGGTGTGGAGTTGTGCTGTCCCAGCTGGTTGTGAGCAGTGCAGTAGTACAGTCCGCTGTGCTGGGAGCTGATGYTGCTGATGYTGTAATTCTGGCCTGTTGTCAGCAGTGTGTCTGCAGCTGCTCTCTGCTTAAACCAGGAGTAGGTGAGAACAGGAGGGTTTGCATCACTGCTACAGCTCAGAGTCACTGAATCCCCCTCCACTGTGTCTCCAGAGGAAAGAACCACTGCTCTGGTGTTTTTAGGGGAATCTGATTAGAAATAAAACATCTGAATCAGCTGGTGTGTGTTCAGGATCAGCATCTGATATAGATAGCGATGTAATATGATTGAGGAAAGTAGAATCCACACTCACACACTGGAGGAGAGAGGAGACTGTCATGGCCTTCAACAGCACAGCTGTAACTGACCGCACCACTGACTGCAGCTACAGAGCAGGAGGCAGATTTACAGTCAGACACACGCTGTCCGTTCTTGTACCAGATGTAAGTGAGGTTGTTAGGCAGAGTGCAGGTGGTGGTACAGTTCATTGTGATGTACTGGTCTCTCCAGTCTGATACTGTAACCTTCAGATCTGAAATTAATAAACTGGGCTTATTATTTTGATAATACATACAAGGCGATTCATTTGAAAGTGAATCCATGCAAATACATTTAGATCAGAGCTCCACATCGAAATGTGTCTGGCAGAAAACGAAGACCACATCCAGCACTGCATGTAATGCAAACGATTACACATATGTCAGGGTATATACAGTGGAACCGTGGATTGCGAGTAACACGGTTTGCGAGTGTTCAGCAAGACGAGCAAAAATGTTTAATAAATTTTGACTTGAAAAACGAGCAGGTCTTGGTTTACGAATACCGACTATCATGCATGCGCTTCTTGTTTTGACGTCGAGCRTCACGTGATCACAACTGAGCCAATGGTTTTTCTTTTTCACACGCTGTGGAATTGTGGGTAACCATCTCCCCTGCTCGGWCTTAGTGCTCGTCTCTCACTGGTATAATCAACATCCGTGCATGTGTGTATGGTTTSCTATAACACTGTGACCACGTGTGCGCATAAAATCATATTTTAYTTTATGTTTGTATGTGTGTGCGTGAAATTCATCCATTTTAAAGCAAAAGCAAGTCTCATTAGAGAGCATAAAGATCCATTTTCTCTCTCTGTGTGTCAACCGGCACTGCACTTTGTCATTGGACAGCATGCTCCTTCCCCCCTCCTCTCACNACACACACAAACACACTCTTAACGGAAACACTGCTCCGTCGCGATTCTTTTTAAAGGTAAAGTGTAGGTTAATTTGTGTGTGTGAGAAACTCAAATAAGAGAGGAAAAAGGGTTAATGTGTAAGATGAGACGATGGAGAGGGAAGGGCCTCATTCCTCCTCTCCTCTCACTTTAGCTTCACACACACACACACACACACACACACACAGTTACAGAGCGCATGGGGGCACAAACATGAACAGAAACACATATCTGTCTGGATTTTTTTTTTTTTCAAAGGTAAAGTGCAGGGTAATTTTGTTTTATTTTTACTTTATATTTTGTATAATCTTTTTTTTCTACATATTTTTTGGTTCCACTGTAGTATGTTTGTTGGATCTGATTGCTTTATCAGAAGGAGAGTTATTATGAAATATTCAGGGCCTCATTTGAGTGAATCACCCTGTAGATGTAGTTAAGTTAATGCGTATTTGTGTAACGTTACCTGTGACAGTCAGAGAGACTGCAGGTTCGCTGGTGTATTTGTCTCGGTCAGTCACACCGCAACACTCTTTCCTGAGTACACCTGAAGTGCACAGAGAGGGACATGCAGGAGTTGATTATGAGAGCATAAGAAGAATGATGAGAGTTGTATTTAGATTTGGGAGGCTGACGGGAATGTGAAATATGAGTTTATCCCTAAAGCATTAAAATATACATTTAAAGGAGAGCACCTCTGCATCAATAAAAACATCTTTATTAAACATCTGATACAAAAATAGATTTACATTTTTCTCTCCCGTTAATAACCTGTAATCAAATGAAAGCAACAACAACCTATTTTATGTGAGGTCTTAAAACAGATGTATTAGTCAAAACTTTCTGTCACCATTTCAGAGACAATAAGATAAGCAAAATATGTTTTAATGAGAGCAAGATGASTTAGTGGTTTCAGTTTGATGCTGAGGGACAGATTTACTCTGACACTTACACAATGGAGGAGAGCGGTGGTGATCACTCTCATAAACCTGACAAGAGAAGCTGCCTTCATCATGTGGACTGGTCAAATCAAGCACAAGGGAGGCATCAGTGGTATATCTAAAGTAATGGTTGTTCCTGTACCAGTAAAAACGGGCTGTACTGACACTGCAGGYGGTGCTACAGGACACTTTCACTTCTCCTTGTCCTCCMGTGTTAGACTCCACCTTCACCTGCAGGTCTACACACAAGATTTGATAATACTTTATAACCAAAATATAAACCACATATTATACAATAAAGTGTGTGTGTATGTGTGTGTTACCTGTAACAGTCAGATTAAATCCAGATGAGGCTGATATCCAGTCACTTCTCTGTGTTTTAAATCTAAAGTTATAAACTCCAGAGTCACTCACTCTCACATTCCTCACTGTCAGCTCACAGTCAGACGTCACTGTGCTTACAGACACTCGTCCTGAGTATTGTGGATCTGTGCTCAGGTCTTGTGGTTCTCCTTCAGAGCTCTGGACTCGATACCACTCTCTCTGTGTGACACTGGAGTGATCAGGTGTTGTAAATGTACAGGGGATTTTTACTGTAGATCCAGTAACAGCACAGAGACTCTGAGAGGAGAGAGTTACACTGYGCTGAGCCTCAACTCCTGGAACACACACACACACACACACACACACCAGAGGGCCAAATTAAATTCAGCTAAACACAGCCCGGTGACTTGTGCACTGACCAGCAAGTGTGTAACCACAGTTTTAACCTTTGACGCTGCTGCAGAGAGAGAAAAAGGTGTGAAAATGACAATTAAAAATAGAGCTCAGTTTAAAACAGTTTATAAACTTTTATTTGAGTTTATAGAATTGACAGTATATGTCCACACAAAGATAAAAGGACATGTCTTACATAATACATTATTATTAAATATAATATAATAAAGATTTTATAGAGTAAAAATAATACAATAGCTTAATATAATATGCATGTGTAAATAAATTAAAATGATTTAGTTTTTTCCTCTATAACTTTCTTTTCAGCTAACTAACTAATTCTTCCAACTTTCTAACCTTCTTCAAATCTTCTTGTCTGCACCCAAACATTGTCAAATTTATAAAACCACTTAAAAACACACAGACATGTTAGGACTTTCCCGAGCTGTTAGTGACACAAGAACACATAAAAAAAAAAACAGCAGAAAGAGCTGAAATATATGAAAGGTTTACCTGTCAGTAACATGAGGATTGCTGCTACTGTAATATTTCTTGACATTCTGTAAACGAAGGTGACCTTCAGACAGCTGACACATGAAGATCCACCAYGTGTAGAGTTTCAATGGAGATTTTTTYGCAAATGCCAAATGAATCAATCTTACTATTTTAATAAGCATTAACTGACTTAATCAGTCTGTTCCTAATTTACTTGCACTGCATTTGTAAGGAGTTATAAGCGTCTTCATGACACGCAGTTCCTTCAGCATTGAAGAAGCAGAAGATGAGCTGTGCAWTTAGCATTGCAGTTATCACCTCACCCTATTTTARCTTCATCWGTATTTTTGCATGTGAAGGCAGTCAAGTCTTATTAACACTACATTCTTATTCTTTTTTGTTTTCTTCTGACCTAAAACACTGTAGATTGAGTTTATATAATGTGTATTTGATTTCTTTAGACATAACTTAATGTATAATGTGTTTATTTACATTTTAAAAAGTACTCTCATAAATATATATATATGAGAGTAAATATACYCTCATCTGCCATAACATTATTACCCCTGACAGATTTATTCATGTAGACGTGATAACGTTCATTATCTAATTACAATGCCATCTGGAAGTGGATATATTAGGCAGCAAGTGATAATTTTGTCCCTAAAGTTGATGTGTTTAAAGCAGCAAAAAAATGGGCAACACTGACGGGTTGAATTGTGATGGCTAGATGACAACTCAGAGCAACACCAAAACTGCAGCTATAGTGGGATGTCCCCAGTCTACACTGGTAAGGACCTACACCAAAAGTGCTCCATGGAAGAAAAACCAGTGCACTGGTTACACGGCAGGCGAGGCTCATTGGCGATGGCCTGAGGTGAGGATGATCAGCTGGATGTGCATCGCCTACCTAGGGAAGAAATGGCACCAAGACACACTATGAAAAGAATCCAAGCCAGCAGAGGCAGCATCAGCTGTGGTGGAATACTTTTCAGAATTGTTTTAATTTAGCCACATCGGTGTGTTTTCGAGCATGAACGGCCTGTTGAAGCCACTCCCAGAACACCAAACCTCTGTGGAACACCAAACTTCACTTGGGAACATGCAGAATAGTCACCATTAAATCTACAAACTGATAACTATCGATCGAATAGGATCTGAGCCAGGAGAGGGACGTTTCCTTAATTTCTACTACATTTTCAAACCTCTCTAACATAGCTGCTGCACTACTATCATTTCCAGGATCTTAGAGATACAGTAAAGGCAAGTTTGGTATAGGCCTGTAGTTGGACAGTTGACCGGGGTGGAGGTCAGGTTTCTTAATTAGTGCTTTAATAACTTCTAATTTAAAAGATTTTCGAACATACTCCCACTGCTGAGTGAAGAGTTAACTACTTTTATCAGGGATTTTGTTATTGCTGCTGCTATCTGCTTGGGAAAATGTGTGGGTATAGGATCTAATGTACAGATTGGTGATTTTGCAGAAGAAATTAATGAAATTAGTTCATTCTCTTCAAGGGGAGTAAAATATACTAGGTTAGTTTGTTATCTGCATCAATAAGACTGCATCAATCATCTGCATTCAAAAAAAAAATTATTTTTTTTTGCCTAATGTATAGTCCTCACTACTGCATGTTATTGATGTGGAGATTTCTTTTGTGGTCTTCTACCTGATTAATTTAGCTTTTTTTGTTTACAATAATACAATTGTAAACTTTAAGTAAAGAAAATCTGGCTTTGAAACCAGACAATTTAAAATAAACAATTATTTGTATTGCTGATTTTAAGATAAGAATAACAGATCCTAGAATATTTCTCATTTCACTCATCTCTTCTGCAAAACTATCAACTTGTGTACTAGATCCTATACCTGCACAATGGGTATGTTCCAAAATCTTTAAAATTAGTAGTCATCAAACCACTTGTTATAACATAGAGTTGTTGCAGGTGAGGCATAAGTGCAGAGTTTAAGACTTTAAGGTTTTAATATGTATATGTGACAAAATAAAGGCTTTATTTATTTATTTATTTATTTAAAGAAACACAAATTATTACACTCTCAACATAAACAACTAAAAACAGAAACTATGGCATAAAAAATCCAAAAGAACATATCACCTGACCGAGGTGCATTCTGGGACAAAAATAAAAAATTATTTGGCCGCAGGGCGCCCTCTATGGGTCCTTCCTGACATTATGAAAGCTGACCTTGATCCCTGTCATTTTTCCAACTACAGGACGATATCAACCCTCCCCTTTATCTCTAAGATCCTAGAAAATGTAGTAGTACAGTAGCCATGTGTCAGGCCAGCTAAAGCAGCAGATCTAACAAAACCATATCCGTCTACAATCATTGCGGGAAAAACTACCATTCCCAACCATCACGTTTCAAGTCACATGAATTCTAGAACACTTTCTCTCAATTAGCCAGGTGCTTAAATAGGACTCAGCAATGGAGAGACTTCGCAAAAGTATACGCTTTTGTGACAGATTTATTCATGCTCTTGTGGGATGTTTGAATGCAGTCTTCCCCACTCTCTTTGATTACTAAGATATGTTGAGGCGGGAATGGCTGGTTGCTTTACATCCCAGGGAGCCCTCCATATCTGTGTTTCCTTCTGGCTCTCCCTTTTAGTTATGCTGTCATAGTTAATCCTGCTGGAGTCCCTGCTTGCACTCTACACTTGATATACATTCACCTGACACATTATGTGACTTTGACCATATCTAACTACAGTGGCCCCTTGGATTGCAAGCATAATTCAGCATTCACCAGAAGCATGTTCGTATATTAAAACACTCGTAAACCAAAGAAAATTTCCCCTCTTAAGAAATGATAAACTCGAATTATTCGTTCCACAGCTCAAAATAAATAAATAAATAAAATTAATTAATACAAAATAAAAATAACACAAATTAACCTGCACTCTACCTCATTATAAAGTAAAAATAAAGCAGACAGACAAGTGTTTCCGTTAGTGTTTGTGCTGTATATGTGTGTATGTGTGTGTGTGTTTGTGTGTGTGTGTGCGTGCTAGTGCAACACCCTCTCCCTCTTCTCGTCTTACACAATAACCCTTCCTCCTCTGTTATTTGTGCGGAACAACTTTCACACACACAAACGGAAACACCGCCTCATCAGGACAATTCTGTAAAAACTCACTGCTGTAAAGTAAAAATAAAACAAATTAACCTTAAAGAATCGCGACAGAGCAGTGTGTGTGTGTTTGTGTGTGTGTGTGTGTGTGTGTGTCCAATGCATGTCCAATGACGCGAACGCACATGCATAATAGGATGCTGACACACACAGAGAGAGAGAGAAAATTAATCTTTAACCTCTCTAATGAAACTTTATTTTGCTTTACAATGCACACACACATGTTATAATAAACAGTACACACGTGCTGTACACACACATACAAACACAAAATAAAAGATGTCTTACACGCACACACATGGCCACGGTGTTATAGTAAACAGTACATGCGTGCACGGATGTTGATTATACCAGTGAGAGACGAGCACTAAGACCGAGCAGGGGAGATGATTACCCACAATTCCGCAGCGCAAGAGAGAGAAAAAACAGTGGTTCAGCTGTGATTACGTGATGGTCGATGACAAAACATGAAGATACATGATACTCGATATTCGTAAACCAAGACTTGTTCATTTTCCAGGTCAAAATTTATTTCAAATCTTTGCTCCTCTTACAGAGCACTCGCAAACCGGGTTACTCGCAATCTGAGGTTCCACTGTATAATCTTTCTTCTGTTCTCTTCTCTTCTCTCTCTCTCTGTCTCTCACTTTGTCTGTCTCTCGCTGTTGAGCTATATATGCCACTCCTGAGCTGCCAGTGTTCCAGATCCCCTCTGCCCTCTGTCTGGATCATCCTGGTTACCTCTTTCTGCTTAGAGATCTTTTCGCATGGATGCCTCATATGGTCTGCTTGGGATGTGTGGTGACTGGGGACAGTTCCACTTTACCATGGAGACAGTCTCGACTGATGCAGACAGCTGTTCTTTGACAACTTGTGACTGCCGTCACTCAAGAGTCCTCCAATAACAACCTGGACTCTTTTAGAATAATCTTCTGTTATATTGAACTTCCAGCTGCTTAATACAGAGTATGACTGCAAAGCAGTTCCTTCTAAGCGCTATCACCCAAATGAGGATGGGTGTCCTGTGGAGTAAACATGATAGCGTCTTCTATGGCAGTGATTCCCCACCATCAGCCCAGTCATTTTAGTGTTTTCTTCATTCCCAGTAGACCTGATTTAACTAACCTTATAGATAAATTGACTCAACAAATCGGCTAATTAAATAGAAATGTGAGTGATAGAGCAGGGAAAACACAAAAATTTGCAGGGCAGTGGGTTCTACAGGACAAGGACAGGGAACTGCTGTCTCTACAGTAGAGCAAATGCACACACACATACACACTAAACTAGATATTATTCAATTTTAATCTTTTTGTAATTTTTCCTTTTTTTGTAAATTCTTGAACTGGCTGTTAAAACAATAAAGATACTGTAATTTATTGATCTGCATTAAGTGGTGCTCTGTGAAGGCCGTGGGAGTCAGTTGAACGGGCAGCAGAAGCAAGTGAAAAGAGAAACAACCTAAGTCTGGTTCTAACATGTGGCCAAATAGCAAATGATAAATACAATATATAAACTCCAAAAACATTTTGCAAAGAAGGAAGCAGCCTGCCTCACACCCTCCTGTGCACTCTGCTGTTCACTCCACCTGCTCCGTGTGGCTAACCTTCTCAGCTTGCCTTGGCGCAGTCCAGAGGACACTGCTCACTGAGCTATGACCTGTGGACAGACACCGTTCAGCTGGACACAACCACTGTTCTGCTACAGAGTGAAATTCACCCAAGTCTGCATATTTTTAACTTTGATGTTGAATGTTGTGTTTAAATCAAGGCTGTTTGTGTAATCTGGTTCCTGTGTTTTCTCTCCATGTGTCAAACCTGTTAATCTGGTGGAGAATGAGGCACACAGACCAAAACCGGGCCCACAAAGGTCGTCCAAGCAAAATATCTAGGTCATCTCCACGAAACGAGAATTCAACAATGAGCACTCTTGGAACAGCATTCGCAAAGTCTGCAGGCAATGACAGCCAAGCTTTTGAGCCTTTGGGATCACACGGCTTGTGAGGTGCTCCTCCCCGATCCACACAGACATTTGCAGCACCTGTTGACAAACCTGATGCCGCATGGTGACAAAGGTGTTCCTTTACATGTTCGAAAAGACTGCAGATCAGGGGGGCTGGTTTCAACATGAGTGAAGCAGTATTCTCATTATGCTGCACACAGGTGCAGAAGCTGAAGATGAGGCTAATGATCCCTCTAACCTTTTAGAATGTCCCTGTCTCAGCAGGTTAAATACAATGGTAGTTTTAATGTTACAAAAAAACGATCACCTGGTCAACCATCTGATCTCTTGGTGGGGTAAAAAAGTAGGCACAGTGATGCACCTGGCCCATGCTGCTGGGAACAGGTTTTGGAAATAGAGGGTGAAGCCGATGTGGCCCCGTATGTCACGAGCAACCGGAGGATAGACACAACAGCCTTTAGCAGTTAGCCCGTGGAGCGTGGATGGTAAACCCAAACGCGGAAGTAGCGCGAATAGGCAGGATAACCACGCGTTTAGTCTAAGAACTCTTTTACGCAAAGCACAAGGATCTACACAAATAAACCCGCGTTCTAGCAACACACACCCAATCAAAGAAGCAACCCGAATCGGTGAGTAATCACAGAATAGTTGGTGAAGCGTCGGCAAAGGCATGGGCGAACTCAATGACTGAGCAATGTGAAGTGCCATTTTGTCTCCTTTTATGCTTCCTGGTTCCCGATCGTCCTACTTCCGGGTCCTAGTGCCAGTCATGTTATGAGTGTGCATGACACCGCAGCCCCGGCCGGCCTCTTACTTCCTGGTATAAAACAACCTTTTAAACTACCATACATTACAATGTGGTGAACAGTGTGATTGCTTGGTGGTCCTCCATCGGCTTCACGTCATTCGAACTTAGAAGATCTTTGAGTGGTGGCAAGGCCTGCTAGATGTGGCGAAAGATGCCTGTGAGGAGTAACCATCATCATACTGGACAGTAATTACATATGTCAAGGAATTACAACAATTTCACAGCCTTTGCCAGGGCACTCAAAATTTAGCTCAGTTTATAATATTAGATTTAAAACACGGAGAAGTGACTGGATATCAGCATCATCTGGATTTACCAGATGACACTGCAGGTGGCGCTACAGGTCACTTTTACTTATCTCTGTCCTAAAGTGTTAGGATCCACATTCACCTGCAAGTCTACACACAATTATGTACCAAAACCCTCTTAATACTACATACCTGTATCTATACCTATATCTCAAGTGTGCGTGTTACCTGTAACAGTCAGACTAAATCCAGATGAGACTGATATCCAGTCACTTCTCTGTGTTTTAAATCTAAAGTTATAAACTCCAGAGTCACTCACTCTCACATTCCTCACTGTCAGCTCACAGTCAGACGTCATTGTGCTTACAGACACTCGTCCTGAGTATTGTGGATCTGTGCTCAGGTCTTGTGGTTCTCCTTAAGACTCGATACCACTCTCTCTGTATGAGCATGGAGTTATAAGCTGTTATAAATTTACAGGGGATTTTTACTGTACATCCAGTAACAGCACAGAGACTCTGTGGAGAGAGTTACACTGTGCTGAGCCTCAACTCCTGGAACACACACACACACACACACACACACACACACACACACACACACCAAAAGGCCAAATTAAATTCAACTAAACATAACCCAGTGACTTGTGCTCTGACCAGCAAGAGTGAAACCACAGTTTTAACCTCTGCTGCTGCTGCTGCTGCTGTTCTCAGTCTGACAGACATGAAGGTGTGAAAATGGCAATAAAGATAGAGCTCAGTTTAAAACTTTAAGACGCGGTTCTCACGAGGGGCAGAGCCGTGAAAAAAAGCTTTGCACTCTTCAGAAGGGGCAGATCTGCAGGCTGCTACCACTGCTACACTGAGTTCTGGACAGGCAAAGGCATTTAGATACACTGTTGCCAGGCAACACCGCAAACTGTGTAAATGTGTTTATTTAAGGGTTCTGATACCTTCATCATTTAAGTAGCAACAGTAAGGTATTAGGGTCAAAGACCAAAGAAAAAGAAAGAAAAGAAAAAGAAAGAAATTCAAGAGAGAGGGAAAGAGCCAGCATCTTCCTCTCTAAAATGCCAGCAAAAGAGAGAGAGAGAGAGAGAGAGAGAGAGAGAGAGAGTGATGTGCTGTCTTTTAAGCGCATGCTCTCAAGTTAAGTATAAAAGTACAAAAAAGACACACACCCCTCTCTCTCTCAAATAAATCCTCGATTTTCAGTTTTCTTTCGGTTTCCTTTTAGTTCCTTAATTAATAATCCCACGCTATCTCCAAACGGAAAGGTTTTCCGGTGTGTATCATAAGCACTTTTACAACCTATTTCATTGACCCCCTCCATGAAGGAGGGTTCAGGTTGGACTCAAAAGTCAAGACCCCGTCATGCAGGACTCTTCCTACCAGCTACACTCTCAAGGACCAGGATCCGGAGAGCTCTCATCGATTCAGGGGCCATGGGAAATTTTATTGACGGGAGGCTAGCTGCAGCACTGGGTATTCCAGTTAGCCAGCTTCCTTCCGCCATCCCGTTGGTCTCCCTGGCCAGCCAGCCAATTAAGTCTGGGTGCATGATGCAGAGGATGGCCCCAGTGATACTACGGCTTGAACGTCATTCTGAGTGAATCTCGTTTCTGGTAACCCGGGTGCCAAAACAGAGAGTAGCGCTGGGGTTCCCCTGGCTTCAACGTTACAACCTTCGCATCGACTGGCCGACTCGTTCTGTCTTGAACTGGGGATGTCAGTGCATGCCCTAAGCTGCCTTAAGAGCACCCAACCCCCAGTCCCAGCGCCTCCTGCCTCAGTACCCCTTACTACTGCCCCTCAGGGCTACTGGGATGTAAAACCCTGTCGTAGGCCCATACCAAACCAGTTCACACCTTGCACCTTATCCCCCCCATACACCCACTGTAACGACGCGGGTCTTCATGAAGGCCAGAGCCCCGAAAAAATGCTTTGCACTGTTCAGAACAGGCAGATCCGCAGGGTGCTACCATGAGGACCTTTGGACAGGCAAAGGCGTGGCATTGCCGCAACCATGTTTATTTATGGGTCCTGGCACCTCAGCACTTTTTGTGATCATTTACGTAGCACCAGTAAGGTATCAGAGCCAAAGACCAAAGAAAAAGAAAGAAAAGAAGAATAAGGAAAAAGACAAGCATGCAGAAGGTCGAAAGACAGAGGCAAAGACTCAGCGTCTGGCTCCCTAAGACACTGGCTAGAGATAGAGAAAGAGAGCGGCACACTGTCCTTTAAGCGCACGATCTCAGGTTAAGTATAAAAGTACAAAAATGACACAAACTCATCTCTCTCTCTCTCTCTCTCTCTCAAATAAATCCTCAGTAAGGGCAAACGCCCCGATAGGATCTTAACCTTTTTATTTTGAGTTTCCAGAGCCCATCCCGTTGCGTATCATAAACATTCTCACAAACTCCTATTTCTTTGACCCCCCTCTAAAGCCCTGCGTTAACACATTAAAACATCTTGTGGTGCAGCTCTCCATACCGCACCTGAAATATGTGAAAAGTTTACCTGTAAGTAACATGAGGATTGCTGGTACATAATTCTGTAAAACACACTGACATCCACCTTCAGACAGGATGTAGGATTTGGATGTAAATATTCTTACAAATGCAAAATAAACTCTCTTAATCTTTTAATGAACATTAACTGACTTAATTAGCCTGTTCCTCTTTCACTCGTACTGCATTTGTAAGTAGTTATGAGTTTTTTTTTTATGACACACAGTTTTGCATTGAAGACACGCAAGATGAGCAGTGCATTGAGGTTACCACCTAGCCTGTTTTAGCTTCCTTTATTTTTACATGTGAAGGTAGTCAATTCTTGTTAAAACCACATTCTTATTTTTTTCTTTTGAACTAAAAAAGTGTATTATTAAGCATATTATTTAATTTCTTTATCTAGACCTAAATAAACTAGGCATTATGTGTTATTTATACTGTGTTGTTGTGGCTCTCTGTATTTGTTTGTTTAAAAGATTGTATCCTAAAAGTGTAGCATGGAATATATTGATACACCAGATTAAATTCAAATTCAAATTCTAATTTTATTTGTCACACACACATTCATACACAGTACGATAAGTAGTGAAATGCTTAGGCGACTGTCCGTGACCTTAGAATAAGAAACTATTTAAGAGTATTTACACAAAGGAATATAACAAAGAATGTAGAGGTAGATTTACCTAAGCATAAAATAGTAATATATAAAATATATGAATATATGTACAGTAAAAAATATACATAAGAAAAATATAAGAAAATAAAAATATAGAAAAAAATATAAGAGAATAATAATAATAAAAAAAAACCTGGGTGGTAATATTAAAGCCTAGATGAAACTAGRTGAACAGTACGGAAAAAGTATGAATATAAATAGAGATGTCCAGGGGGTGTGCAAGAATGCTATAAAGTGAGTGATTATGCATTTCATTTATTTAATTTTACTTTATTTTATTCCTTCTCTGTTATTAGTGTTATGGGGACTGTTATTTTGAAAAGGAGCTTTAGGTAAAGGTAACTGTCCCAGCATGCATGTCGGCTGACGTCATGCACTAGTAAGAGGTGAAACTCGCTGTAAAACCGGAGATCACGCTTTTTCCAGAGATGTTGCTAGTGGAGAGAGGTATGATTCCATGAGCTCTATTAGATGTTAAACGTTTACTTCATATTTAAGCGTTCAGATTTTAAAGATTATTTCATGTCATGTTATACTTAGACACTAGTCGAAGTTATTAGTGTTAAACAAAGTTAACACTGTATTAACACTGTTAATAGGTGAATATTGAACTATGTGAAATAGCGGTGCAGTGTGTGCGCGTGCGCGCGTGTATGCGTGTGGGACGATGTTAGTGGCTAAGCGGCTAACATTGTGCTTAGTTGCATAGGCAATGTGTAAAAGAGTGAAGTTTTGTTTATTCATACCTAGCATAATTAATATATTGTGTGGTTAACGGGCAATGCAGAGTCAGTGATCCTGATACCAGTGTCTGTTCATTTTTTTGTTGTTGTTCTGCTATTCAGAGAGAAGAGAAAGATATGCAAAAGGAAAAGAACAATAACATAAAATCATAATAAATCTCCTGTGCTAAAAACCAGCTGTGTGAAGAGAAAATTATTGGATCCTAATAAGTAAATTAATAAATAATAAATAAATAAAAAGACAGAAACACAACGCAGAAGAAGATCCACTACACATGGGAGGAAAACCAGTGCACTGGTGATTGGGATGGCCGGGTGTGTGTGCGCATCGCTTACCTAGGGAAGAAAAAGGACCAAGATGCTCTATAAGAAGAAGGCAAGCTGGTAGAGCCAGTATCACTTCACTGTGGAGGTATGTAGAATTGTTTTAATTCAACCGCATTGGTGGGTTTTCGAGCATGAATGGCCAGTTTAAGGTCATGCCAAAGTCGATTTTGACTAGGCCACTCCTAAACTTTAATGTTTTTTTGTTGTTGTTTTTTTGAGCCACTCAGAGCTGTGTTTTAGATTATTGTCCCACTGCATATTGCAAATGCGCTTGAGCTTGTTGTTACAAACTGATGGTCAGGCATTCTCCTTTAGGACTTTCTGGTAAAGCGCAGAATTCATGGTTCCATCAGTTTTGGCAAGTTGTTCAGGTTCTAAAGCTGCAAAGCAGCGCAGACCATTACATTACCACCGCCATGTTTGACTTTTGATATTATTATTTTTTTTTTTTATAAAATCCTATATTAGTTTTATGCCAGATGTAACGGAACACAGTTTAACTTTTCCACAGAATATTTGCCCAAAATTCTTGCCATCGTTGCCCAGTCTCTTCCTTATTATGAACACTGATCTTAACCGAGGCAAGTAAGGCCTGCAGTTCTTTACATGTTGTTTTGGGTTCTTTTGACTGGACAGAGAGGAGTGAACTCTTCTCTTAACAACTGTTATACTGAACTGCCTGCTACCTAACACACAGTATGAATGCAGATCAATTCCTGCTTTCTGTTTCACCCAAATGAGGATGGGTAGGGAACCGGGTTGAGTCCAGTTCCTCTCAAGGTTTCTTCCTAACTGCCATCTCAGGGAGTTTTTCCCTTGCCACTGTTGCCCTCGGCTTGACCATTTTGATTCATACACATTCACATTTCATACAAACTTAAATAATTCTTTTGAATGTGTAAAGCTGCTTTGCGACGATGACAATTGTTAAAAGCGCTATACAAATAAAATTGAATTGAATTGAATTCTTCCTGTGATGTAGCTTCCTGTATCATTACCGCGAAAGATTGTCAATTTATTAGCATTTCAATTATACAGCTTTTTCCGTTTATCCTAAAAAAAAATATATATATATAATTAGCTTTTAAGTTTTTTAATAATATTGGACTTTCGCCTCTTTTCCCATTTTTGCCCTTTTTGGAGAATGCGCAAGTTTTTCCGTCTAGGAATAACAAGTGGAATACATCTCTAAATAACAGAACTCCGACTCAGGTACGTTATTATGACTAATATTCAGCTCGTTCAGTGTGTGGAGTGCAGGATGTTTAGACATTCTTCCTCTGTCATTAGCGATGCCTTTATTTGTGTTAGGTGTATATAAGTCAGCACTCTGACAGAGAAGATATCAGTATTAGGGGAGCGCATTCAGACTTCAGAGAGGGTTAGAAAGTGTGAAAGAGTTATTCCCATAGCGGAAAGTCTGGGTGCCGCAGGCAGAGATAGCCAGCCCCCAACTCTGGCATTAAAGCCCTAACAGCGGGGCATGACTCAGCTACACGACTCAGCGGCACACTCGTTCAGCCAAAGCTAAGGCTAGGGCTAACCCACCGCTGCACACCTCTGTGCTTCACATGTCCAGCAACTTGGCTCTCCTCAGCTCTGGTTATAGGAGACTCTATACTGAGGCACTTGAAATTAGCTTGGCCTTCAGGGGCCCCTTCTCTTCTCTCTTTCTCCCACTTCCTCTCTATCGAGCTACACATGCCGTAGTAACGATGGTCTGCCAGTGATCCAGACACTCTCTGCCGTCTGGACCTGTCTGACTCATCCTGGTGCCCTGGTCTTTGAGGACATGTGACTGCTGTCGCTCAATAGTTCAGGACTGGAATTTCCTACAGTTTTGTTGAGGATCATAAGTTTTCTATTTGGTAATAGCTCTACTTTGAGCATAGGCTCTATGTTCTTTCTTTTTAAACGAGTGTAGAAGAGGTCGAGCTAATCCAGGAATGACACAGATCTGGGTGGAGGTGCCCTAAATCCCTGGCCACATGTGTCAGGCGTCAGCAGAGTTGAAGTGCTCCTGTAGTGGTTAGCACTGTCCCTTTGCACCTTCAGGGTCCAGGTTCGATTCCCGGCCAGGTTTGATTTCCGTCTCTGTGTGCATGGAGTTTGCATGTTCTCCCCATGCTTGGTGGGTTTCCTCCCACAGTCCAAAGACATGGCACTGGCTCTGGTGATGCTGTCCAGTAGTCCCCAGACCTGAAGACTGTTTTGCGTGCTTAAATTTGACCCTTGATATGTTCCATCATACAGCCCCATTGAGGTCAGGAATGACAATTATAAGGTTAGGCAAACAGATAGAGGAAGGGTCCTTCAGATTTTACTACCTCAATCTCTTGTAGACTTTCAAGAAGTAGACTGTCATTTTTTATGCAGGGTCTAAATTTGATGCATACTCAATGCCCCAAATTGATGAACTGCTTGACTAGTTAGTTGTGGCTTACTTTATTCAACACTGGATATTGGAAGCTTCTCAGATTTGAGGATTTATGGACATAAAGTATTCTGGTGAACTGGTATGTTTAGATGCTGTCTTCCCCACTCCCATTGATGGCTCAGGTATATTGACAGTGAAGTGATTGGTTGCTTTACATTTCAGGGAGCCCTCATGTTTTGTGTTTTCTTCTGGCTCTCTCCCCTGCTTGCACTAAATATACATTCACCTCATACAGTACATTGTGTGACTGTGACCATACCTAACTGTCTCTACTCCTCTTCTGTTCTCTCTCTCTATCCCTCTCTCTCTTTCCCTCTACCTGTCTCGCTGTTGAGCTACACATGCCACTCCTAAGCTGCCAGTGATCCTGACCCTCTCTACCCTCTAGACCTGTTTGACTTGTCCTGGCGCCCCGCTTCTGGTTGGAGATCTCATTGCAAGGATTCCCTGTTTGGTCCGCCTGGAATGCATGTGGTCACTCGATAGTTCAGGACAGGAATTTCCTATAAGTCTACCTGAGCCTCCAACAACAAACTGGACGCAAAGACATTAACTGTTGGATTGAACAGCCACATAGCACACAATATGACCCATGGACGTCAAAGAGGTGAGGGTATGTGCCTTTGATCTCCACAGTAAGGACAGCCGCGAGCTCACTACCAGAGCTCCCAATTCGGATTCAGAGTTGGATTTCATGACCCTGCTGCCGGGGGGAAAAGACCTCTAGGAGGTTGGTCACGGCCCCTGTTTCCAGCCAGGTTGCCTAGCAGCCGGACGTCATGGAGGACTCGTCTAAGGCCATGCCCAATCTGGGAGGGGCCGGTCCAGCCATTCCATGAGAGCAGAGCCATCACGAGCGAACTGCGTAGGAGCTGCTGTCCACGCGGGTCCACGCTGCCACTCTGACCAGCGACACCACTTACCATCCTGTGTCCGCATGCCAGCAGGGCACTGCCCACAGACCTGCACGTGCACACCTTCACATCTTTCCTTCCCTTTATTCCTTCCTTCCTCCTTTAACCCTTTTCCTTCTCCAGTTCATCTAAATAAGTTACCCTTTCCCCCGTGAAATCTCACCTTGTGTCCGTGTTTGTGGTGCCGCCCGTGCAAAAAAGGTCGAACCCGTTACACCTGCCATTTATCACCCAAATTTGAATAGGTTCCCTGTTGAGTCTGGTTCCTCTCAAGGTTTTTTCTATTGCATTTCAAGAAGTTTTTCTTTGCCACTGTTGCCGTCACCCCGGCTTATCATTTTGATTCATACACATTCACATTTCATACAAACGTCCATAATTCCTTTTGATTGTGTAAAGCTGCTTTGCGACGATGACCATTGTTAAAAATGCTATACAAATAAAATTGAAATTGAATGGAATAGTCCTAGCCACATACCAGCCGAGTGCCCAGCCTGACCCAGTGTTTGGACCAAGTCTCTGCCCAATATCCGTGCAAGGCTCCAGCACAGCACTCACATTAATTAATCTTTCACGCCAAACCCTGTGCTAATTTTCATGACAAAGTTTTTTCTAGCACCAAGACCAAGCTACTAGCTGAAGCTGCTGCCCGGTATTTCAGTGTCTGAAGAACTTGCAGTATAAAGCATTTGTCACACTTAAGGTTTTTCCTGTCATGGCAGTCTCTGGGTGCTATGCCCTGTTTTATACATTTTATGTGTGTGACAGGATATCTCTTGTGCCCCTGCCAACACAATGTGCTAGGCTTTTATGCTTAACCTTTAGGTTAAAATTACGTAAATATTTAATTATCTTGGTAAGTATTCTTTGGTATTATTTGTCACTCCATTGTCCTGTCATAGGTTTTCTTACTTTAGTGAAACAGCATAGAAGACCGATGCCAGTTGTCAACTATTAGTCTGCTGATCATGATGAATTACGGAGATATGTAAACTGACAGAGTTACATTCTAATTGTAAAAAAATTATTGTGCGTTAGTTAACCTGTTAATGTTTTGTTGTTGTTTTTTTATTACAGGGCTGTTCTAGACATCTGGATGAGATTGTTGTGGGATGACAAATGAAGGGAAGTTTAAGGTACGACTTTTAAAAAAGCACTGAAAGCAGAGGACCACATATCCATATTCGCCTTGAGCCCCCAAATGGCTAAATCTGCCACTGATACTGATACCTTTCCTGTTATCCTGATCTTCCAGCCTCCTAACACACGGGATGACTGTAAAACAATTCCTACTATATGATATCACCCAAATGAGGATGGGTTCCCAGTTGATTAAGGTTCCTCTTAATGTTTTTTTCATAATGTCATCTCAGGGAGTTTTTCCTTGCCATTGTCACTCATCAGGGACACAATTTAAATAATTTATTCATAATTACTTCTATATTTTTGATTGTGTAAAGCTGCTTTGCCACAATGACCATTGTTAAATTGAACTGAATTTCATGTAAATTACGTAAAAACAAATGATGTAAAAGCTTACTTTTATTCTAGCACATCGAAATATTTAAACATTGTACAGTAACAGATCTGACATTTAGAATTCATCTTAATGGAGGTTAATTATTATTTAATTATTAGTCACCACATCATTAGCCAGCTTATCCCCATAGGTTTCCAACAAAAGATTTAACAAATAATGGTTAACAAATCAAAAATCCTAAATCAAACTATAGCAAAGAAAGTTATAAAATGATTAAACAAAGTGACAAGAAATTCAAACAACAAATCAGAACTGATTAAATGACTGATTAAATTAAATGAATCAGTGATTATTTCCCCACTGATGTCAGCGTGAACAGAGATGAAGCAAGTAATGTACATAGAAAATTGTATATACTGTACACTGTATATATGTATATATGTGTGTGTTCATACAATATATTAAAGTGCCGAGAAGACAACTGAGAAACAAAATGGGCACCTAAATAACAAACAGAAATTAATGACAATTACCAAAGACAGAAATTAGGTTATCTTGATGTCTTCATGCCCTAATCCTCAACTCTAATCTTAAAACTCTCACCCTGAGCATCCTTCATTGTGCTGAATATGATGCTGAACGTAAGCTTATTAACCAAACTGGGCTCATCTACTCGCTGACTTGAGTAGCCACACCCTAAAAAACAAAAAAAAAGACAGATTATCACATTAGATATTATAATAAGGACTGTTTTGCACAGACATACATTTCCAACCTATTTATTTAATATCAAAAGATGACTTGATGTATGTTTCTATTATTTTAACAAGTTTTAACTTTTCATTTTAACTGTTAGGAACCTAAGAGACATTACAACTTCAAAGACTTAACCACAGGTAAGGAACAAATACATAACATCTAGATCAGTCCAATTTGACTTTCAGTCCAATTTGATATTCACACTTTTATATACCCCACAGCTCAGGAGCGCAAAATCCTTTATAAAACACTTGTAACTAGTCTCTCAGTAAGTGCATTTATTTATGTCAGTCTAAAGTAGGTGTACACACTTATGGTCAGTGCGTTATAATCCGAGGACATGAGTGCGGCCTGTAACATTCTAGATTGATAATGAAAGTTTAGTGAACTAGCATGTGCAGGGTAAAATACAGACAAAGGCAAAAAATTACACATACTTGCAGTGTGTCATAATCCATTGACAGTCACAGGAGTGCTGTGTTTGTATCATCTCCAGGATTTTTAAAGGTCTGGGAGAAATAAATAGAAAACTTTTTTTTAAAGGAGTATTTATTAATTTTAATTACTTTACTATTAAGCTGAAAGTTTGGCTGTTGAAGTTGAAGACAATGTGCACAATGAACATCACTACTGCCACTGAGAGGTTTAAAACTAAAGAGCAAGTGGAGAGGTATGGGGCTAAATTAAAGAGAAGTAAAAATCAGTCAACTTCAGAGGGAGATTTGAATCCTAGGATGACAGTACAAGTAGGAGTGGAGTACAAGTTTGGCCTGGAGTACAAGAGTGGAGTACAAGTTTGGCCTGGCAGGTCTCATCCTAAAGAAAGCTCACCACACTAGAAGAGTGGCAGGCAATGAGCTAGGAGTTGTGCAGCATTCATTGCACACCCATATGGATTCGCTAAGAAGATCCTCAGACAGCAGAGGTGTGGTGAGTGTGAATGTTCCCAAGAGGTGGTTGATGGGTATCTCTGCATCATCTTGTATAGTGACAGTGCAAGAGAGTAAGATCTTGGGCCATGCAGCATTTTACCAGCTCTGCCAGAACTCTGCTCGGAGTTTAACATCAACCAAACTGAAAAGAGGTTGAGGAGCTCATTAGAGCTGCTAGAACTAGCTCAGCACCTAGTCCCAGTGGAGTGCAGACCCTTGCAGCACTATGGAAAAGTAATCAAAGTAATTTGGGGGGGGGGGCACACAGCCAGCAACTCTGATTTGAAGCTAGGACTGTTAAATATTAGATCTCTTACATCTAAAGTGCTCACTATCCATGAAACTATCATGGATCAGTAATTTTATATACTGTGTTTAACAGAAATCTGGATTAAAAAGAATGAGTATGTAGCATTTAAATGAAGCTAGTCCTCCTGGATACAGCTACTGTACATACATTAGCCTCAGCTAACTGGTAGAGGAGGAGGCTTTGCAGGTATTTACAAAGATCATTTGACCCCTGAAGGAAAGCATCTTGAACTATTGACCCCTGTCAGCTGTCCAACTACAGGCCAATATCAAACCTCCCCTTTATCTCTAAGATCCTGGAAAAGATAGTAGCGCAGCAGCTATGTTCATGTCTACATAGGAATAGCATCCATAATCTCAATAAGCACCCTGAGACACGGCAGCTAGATGTAGACAAGATAAAATAAAAACATCTGTACTGTTATAGTGAAAAAGAGGAGGCAGTGATAATTGGCTGTGCTGACTAGATGCTCACATCTACCCTACTGTTTAGAAGCAACAATCTTTTATAAAACACGTAACTAGTCTTAACTAATTTTTACCATCTAGTGTCTGTCCTAGCAAATAGATTTATTTATGTCAGTCTGGTGAAGCATGCATACACACTTACCGTCAGTGTTCTATAATCAGAGGACATGGCTGCAGGGGCCAGGGTTGTGTAAGCATCACTGGCAACGTTTTTATCATTCTAGGGTGGATATGAGAGTTAAGTGAGATACATATGCCATGTACAGGGTAATATAAAACACAGAGGCAGAAAAATTACACATACCTGCAAAGTGTCGTAATCCATTGACATAGTCATGGGGGTAAGTGCTGTGTGTGTATCATCTAAAAGATTTTTAAAGCTCTAAGAGAAATAAAAAGGAAAAACTTGTAGTATTTATTACTTATTTATTAAGGTGAAAGTTTTGCATCAGTTTAATGAGGATGTGGACCATGTCCTGAAAGCCATAGCCAAGCCATCTTAGGATTGAATGGGGAAGGCACATATTGCAATTGATCAGCCAAAAACTCTGGGAGTGCATGATTACTGCTGGCATCACAAATAGGTGTTGAGAGCCATTACAGATTTAATTAGCTTAGGGATTTCCACCAGCAACCAAGCATTTTTCTGTTGTTAGAAACAAAACAGGTATGAGAAATGCAGACATGACTCTGCAGACGAGCTGAACACTTTCTATGCTCACTTCAAGGCTGCAGCTAAAGACACTAGCGATGCTAATGCTAGCGTCGCTAACGGCTGCAGACAAGAAGTCACTGCCAGCACCGGAAAGCATTCATCATCTCCGAGCATCACGTGAGGAGAGCCTTCAGGAGAGTGAACACCAGGAAAGCAACACGACCAGGCGGCATCTCAGATAGAGTCCTCAGAGCCTGTGCAGACCAGCTAGTACCTGTGTTCACAGAAATATTCAACCTCTCCTTATCTCAGTCGGTGTACCCCACATGCTTCAAAGAATCCATCATTGTTCCTGTTCCGAAGAAACCCTATCTTGCATCCCTCAACGACTATCGACCTGTAAGTGCTTTGAGTGACTGGTCAGGGACTTCATCATCTCCTCACTACCTGACACACTGGATCCACTAAAGTTTGCTTACTGTTCAAACCACTCTACAGATGATGCTATCTCTCATCTACTCCATACTTCTCCCACTCACCTGGACACTAGATGGGGGAATTATGTTAAAATGCTTTTCATCGACTAAAGCTCAGCATTTAATACCATAATTCACTCCACACTCACCACCAAGCTGGAGCACCTGGGACTCAGCCCATCTCTGTGTCAGTGGATCTCCAATTTTCTAACTGGCAGACCACAGGCAGTAAGGATGGGCGGACATGTCTTAGCCTCCCTCACTCTCAGCACAGGGTTGTGTTCTGAACCCCCTGCTGTACTCCTTGTACACGCATGACTGCATAGTCTCTACCAACCCCACCACCATCATCAAGTTTGCTGAGGGTGATGTGATTCGCACCGAGCTCCATGAATGCAGACTCAATCTAGAGCAAGCAGTGCTGGACCAAGGCCAGGAAGATCATGAAGGACCTCAGCCACCCCAGCAATGGGCTGTTCTTTCTGTTGAGGTCAGGAAAGCGATTCCGCTCTCTGAAGATCAACAGATAGACTGAGGAGGACCTTCTTCCGGTAGCCGATACGGCTACATCCACACATGTTTCTTTCACTCATTCTGACATTCTGTACATTCATTGACACTAGTGGTCCCTGCGCATCTGCACACTCATGGACATAATGCACATAAGTCACTTTAAATATGACACTTTACAGCATATTTGTACACCTCCTGTACAACTCCATTCCCACACAAATTTCCACAACTCTACTGTATATAGCTAGTTTTTCCTATTTTTCTTATCTTTTTCTTATATTGTATATTTTGTATTGTACAGATATTTTATTCTTTCTTAGTTAAATATAGTTAAACATACTTTCTATGTTGTTTTTCATATTTATTTCCTATTAATAGTCTTTTATTTTAAGGTCACAGGCAGTCATCTAAGTATTGTGTATAACTGTGTATGTGACAAATAAAATTAGAATTTTTCTGGAGTTGACCCTTCAATGGAAAGATGGGATAGAGGAAACTTTTGAAATAAAGATGGCCAAATACGAGGGGCTCAAGATGCAGAGGCTTTGCAAGCCAGTCACTTCACACATCAATCAAGTTCCTGGAAATCAGGGAGCTGCACAAGAGAAGAGCCATTTCAAACATAATTCTGCAGGGAAGGTGTCTAGATGGCTATGGATTTAGAGGGTGATCTGTTGACAACACAAACCTACAAGCTGGGGGCTAATCACTCCTGGCTGGGTTACCTGGGCAAGGGTGTCTGATGTTGAAAGACCCAAAACACCCAATGCCCCCAAAGTTACATCACTGATAATGTGTCCAAGGCGGTGGTGCTGGATCAGTGCATTAAGGCTCTGAGTTACTGATAGTACAGATGAGTCAATCCCCAGCTCCGCCAGGTTGCCGCTCTTGAGCCCTTGAGCGCGGTCCTATACCCTTTCTGCTCCAGTGGCGCCATATAATGGCTGACCCTTTGCTCTGATCCCCACCTACTAATAAGAAGCTGAGATATGCAACAAACTTTTATTTACTCAGAATTTTACTGAGAAGTAAAGTATATATGACAAAGGCTGAACATGTACTCTCATAAACTTATCAAGAGATGTACGTTAGAAACAATTCAATAGCAGCTTTATAGACGTGAACGTAGAACTTGATGAAGATGAAAAGTGAAAATGTTTCTTAGTACCTGAATATATGTGTCCGTCTCTTCTTTTCTCTTATTCTTATTCCTATTCTTCCTATGGCGTAGACAATGTATGTTTAATCTGTTGCTGAGTAATACTAGATTAAGTTTATGTTGCAAATTCATGAAGTCATGAAGAAACAATTCAGTCACTCACTTAATGCACAGAACGGCAGTAAGAAGACAGAGAAGTAGAGCAGGAATGAGTGCAGCAGCTCCCCATACAGCATAAAACCTCCAGACCTCAGCTGAGCTCTCCTCAGCACCTGAGATAAAGAAAAGTATTTAGTCTATTTACAGAAATTAATACTATACCGAACAAAAATATAAACGCAACACTTTTTTTTGTTTTGGCTCCCATTTTTTATGTGATGAAGTCAAAGATCTGAAACATTTTCTGCATACACAAAATAACCATATCTCTGAAATATTGTTCGTAAATCTGTCAAAAACTTATAGTGAGCATTTCTCCTTTGCCGAGATTATCCATCCCACCTCACAGGTGTGCCTTAGAACATTTCAAAGTGGCCTTTTATTGTGGCCAGTCTAAGGCACACCTGTGCAATAATCATGCTGTCTAATCAGCATCTTGATAAGGTACACACGTGAAGTGGAATGGATTATCTCGGCAAAGGAGAAATTTTTTTGACAGATTTGTGAACAATATTTCAGAGATATGGTTATTTTGTGTATCAAGAGAAAATGTTTCACATCTTTGAGTTCATCTCATAAAAATTTTAGCAAAAACAAAAGTGTTGCGTTTATATTTTTTGTTCAGTATATTTGTACTTATATATTTGTATATATATTTGCCCTAGTTATTTTAAAATATGACACATACATAACACATCCAGGAGTGTTGGTGTGGAGTTGTGCTGTCCCAGCTGGTTGTGAGCAGTGCAGTAGTACAGTCCGCTGTSCTGGGAGCTGATGTTGCTGATGCTGTAATTCTGGCCTGTTGTCAGCAGTGTGTCTGCAGCTGCTCTGAACCAGGTGTAGTTGAGAACTGGTGGGTTTGCATCACTGCTACAGCTCAGAGTCACTGAATCCCCCTCCATTGTGTCTCCAGAGGAAAGAACCACTGCTCTGGTGTTTTTAGGGGAATCTGATGAGGAATAAAACATCTGAATCAGGGGATGCATGTCCTTTACTGCTGCTGACTTCAGCTGCTGCTTTATGTGGGTAAATCTGGCTTTAGTCTTGTCTTCAGTAAATAAAAAGCATGCACAACTGGGTTGAGAGCAGGTGAAGCATTGTGAAGCGGCATCTTATCAGTTTTGCAGCTTTTGGCTGAATCTTTGACAGTGAGTATAGCCCTTGTAAGATCTTTCGCATGGGTGGCCACACACACACTGACACGAGGAAAGGTATTACGGAAGAAATTATCTGTTTATTAGGAGAAATGCAGGCACAAGTGATGGCGGCGGGGAGAGTGGTGGAGTGGGCCTGCATGGGCAGCGGTTCTTGCAAGCTCCCTAAAGCGGCTCCTCCTGCTAACTTGACCAACTAGCCCTACCAGCTGTCCTGTGGACACATGACATCACCACCACTCGCATGCCACTGTTTGCATTTACTGTAGCGTCCACCTTGCAACCCTCAAGCTAAACTCCCTGCCCCCTTTTTTATAGCGTGGAGAAAGCCTAAGATGCTTTTATGGTTACAATCCATCAGTCATGGCCATTTAGGGCTTGGCCATCTACCTAGTGAGCCTACCAAGTGAGCAAAGAGCAGCAAAAGATTGAGGTGCATGACCATCACTGGCGCACATTGTGACATTGCCCCTCATCTCCGAGCTCACAGTCGCCAATGGCACTGCCTGTCCATGATGAAGACCTCACCCCCATTAGGGACTCAACCCACGGGCCGTGCTGGGTGCCCCATGCTCTTCAGCAGCAGGAACACGAGAGCTGGCTCTAAGCAAGTGTGAAAGTGACACGGAAGCTCATGCAATCCTCTCGCGGCTGTCCTTAACGCGGAAAGCAAAGGCTACATTCAATTCCATCCTTTGAAGTCCCTGGGGCGCATGACATCATCCCCGCTCACAATCTTCGCATTTAGTTTCCTCTGTGCAACTCTTGGCTCTAAATCTCATGCTAAACTCATGCATTTTTATAGTGTGTTTGACAGAGGCCAAATGCCAAAAAAAAAAACTTTTTATAAAATTTTTTATACAATAATATCATGCACTCTGCAATACATTGTAATCCAAATACAAAAAAATACCAAACTTTCATCCTACTTCATGTTTTCTAGATTCAACTGTAATAAAAAATAAACCACTCACAACAGGTCGACGTAAAACATTTTTGTTTTTTCTCCACTCGTGCAACCATATGTCTAAGTCATTGTCAGTAAAATCTTCTAAGACGTTTTTACATGCTTAATGTCATCGACAGCAACCTCTGGCATGACCAGTAGAGATGGGAATCATCAGTCACCACCCGATACAATAATATGATGCCTAGGCGCAATTCTGTATCATGACATCATACACTATATATCATAAATATCATAATTTATTTTTTTCCATTTTCTTTTTCCTTTTTAAGATGTTGAACCTTTAAAAAAAAACTTGTGAAAAGTAATTCAAAATAATTAAAGTTTCATACCTTCACAACTGAATTGAAAATGAGTAATTGAGTGTTACCCGTTACTTACATTAGTTGTCTTCCTTTAAAAAAACAAGTGCAGAATTTAAAGAATAGAAAATACACAAGTTTAACATTTAACTTCACGTTAAATTAAACAAAAAAGCTGCATTTTACTGAGCAACACATATCTCTTATTTCATCTACGTATGTCTAAACAAACGTAGCAAATAAGTCACTCCTACCACACGGGATGAAAATGTGGGAATACAGCACAAGTGAGAGATTTAAAAAGTGACGTTTTACTGCCTTGAATAAGTGGGTTTAAGACTAATTCACTCACAGAGTTTGGAGAAAATAACAGAGTGGATGCTTTTTGATTGTTTTGTTTTTTTCACAAATCCCTTTTTTTTTCCACAATTATTAATAAAATATTTAAACATGTAACTGAAAGTGATAACATCTAATTTTTATGAAAGACCTGAAACACAAGAATGTCTATTTTATTAGCCGTAAAATAATGTTATTTTAACTGATGATCATGTTATTTTATAATGGTGTTAAACCAAGTGTTTTATTCAATAACATTGCCCCCTGAAACTGTGGTTAAGGTCTGAATAGATTTTGGTACAGAAACAATAGTCAGTTTTGCTTAAAAACTTTATACAGCTACACAAAAGTGTTACACCGCACTTACATAACACATCCAGTTCTGTTGGTGTGGAGTTGTGCTGTCCCAGCTTGTTGTGAACAGTGCAGTAGTACAGTCCGCTGTGCTGGGAGCTGATGCTGCTGATGCTGTAATTCTGGCCTGTTGTCAGCAGTGTGTCTGCAGCTGCTCTCTGCTTAAACCAGGAGTAGGTGAGAACAGGAGGGTTTGCATCACTGCTACAGCTCAGAGTCACTGAATCCCCCTCCACTGTGTCTCCAGAGGAAAGAACCACTGCTCTGGTGTTTTTAGGGAGATCTGATTTAGAAATAAAACACCTGAATCAAAAAGTGTTTGGTCAGCTGTTTTTAAAGGTGCAGCATTTTTATTAGTACCTAGAATGAAATAGATACAGCAGTTATGACCTGCCTAATAGTTTTTAGGACTCAAAGTCTCTGTGTAAAAAAAGTTTTGACTTCTCTCACATCTTCAGTGTTTCATTTCAAATACAACGTAGAGATGGACAGAGGCCAAATGTTAAAATAAAATGTTGTTCCAAAATTTATGGACCTGCCTGTATATAAATTCATATCTTGTATACATTTAATATCGATACCTGTAATACCTTGCAGTCTAAATTAAAAAAATATGATGGATGTTCACCACATTACATGTTTTCTAGATGTAACTGCAAAAAAATAAACATGAAGAAATCCTAATTATTTATTAGACAAACCACTCAGTTCTAATTAAACCATTTTTTCCTCTATTCTGAGCAACTGTATCTCCAACCACACGGCTAGTAAAGATCATCTTTTGACATATTTAAATGTTATCTAAAGCAACCAATGGCTCAACCACGCTCCAACATTCAAAGGGAAGTTCTTTGAAATACAGTGCCTTGAAAAAGTATTCATACCCCTTGAACTTTTCCACATTTTGTCATGTGACAAACACAAACATAAATTGAATTTATTGGAATTTTATGTGATAGACCAGCACAAAGATAGACAAACATATTTGTGAAGTGGGAGGAAAATGATAAATGGTTTTCAAATTTGTTTACCAACAAATATCTGAAAAGGTATGCTATATTACATGTTAAAATCCGATGCATGATAGAAATCAATTCATTTAAATTGTTTCTGTTAATTTCATAATAAAGTCTGATAATAAATTTACCATAATATTTTTATTTCTGAAATATAAGTGGCATAGCTGGCAAGTTTTCATAAAAGCTTGGGGTGAGTTTTTGAAAATAAGGGCATTGGTTTTGTGCAGATGCACTTTCCCTGCATGGCTCAGGTTCTGTATATTCTAGGAAGACAGAATATTACAATATCTGCATTGAGTTTAAATCATACACAACAAAGTGAATCACTATTTATATTCATGAAAACATTCAGGGGATAACACACTTGATTAGGAGAGAATCCAACACAACACAGGCAATATTATGTGTAATGTATGACGACCCCTGCATATACTCATATTGCCAAAGCTCATAATCAAATCACAAAATAACAACATAAATAAATTAATATATCATGGGAATACAGGCTAACTTAATGGATCAAGAGCAACTGAATGCAGTAAAATGAATAATGTCATCAGAACCGCCACACTTATATGCAATTCAAGCGTTAAGTAATTAAAATGAATGTTTGTTTTCCCAATTTTAAATTGGGAGACATCGGCAGAGGTCTGTAGCAAATTTGGCTCAGTGGAATGGGGGTATAAAGTCTTCACAGAACAGCTGTATTTATAAATTGTATTTAAAATTAAATTACACACAGGTGGACCCTATTTACTAATTGGGGGACTTCTAAAGAGTTATTTAAGTTAGAGGTATCAGAGTGAAGGGGCCTGAATACAAATGCATGCTACACACAGACTTTTATTTGTAAAACATTTTTACAATAATGTGACACTTTGTGTTGGTCTGTCACATAAAATTCCAAATCAAACTACAAAAAAGTAATTCACTTTACTTACATAACACATCCAGTAGTGTTGGTGTGGAGTTGTGCTGTCCCAGTTGGTTGTGAGCAGTGCAGTAGTACAGTCCGCTGTGCTGGGAGCTGATGTTGCTGATGCCGTAATTCTGGCCTGTTGTCAGCAGTGTGTCTGCAGCGGCTCTCTGCTTAAACCAGGAGTAGGTGAGAACAGGAGGRTTTGCATCACTGCTACAGCTCAGAGTCACTGAATYYCCCTCCACTGTGTCTCCAGAGGAAATAACCACTGCTCGTGTGTTTTTGGGGGAATCTGATTAGAAATAAAACACCTGAATCAAAGAGTGTTTGGTCAGCTGTTTTTAAAGGTGCAGCATTTGTATTAGTACCTAGAATGAAATAGATACAGCAGTTATGACCTGCCTAATAGTTTTTAGGACTCAAAGTCTCTGTGTAAACATCTAGATAACTCACTCTCTCTGTCTAATAGCTTGTCGCTCATCTTTTATGAGTTACAGCTACACTTACAGCTTCATTTAGTTGTATTATCTTATCTCGTACTGCCATTATTTTATATATTTCAAACTTGCCCAAGAGACTAACAGTGGGATCTTGGTTATTCTGAAGGTTTAAACCTGTTACCTTCCAGTAGTTAACTGAGCTACTGTCATGGCACCACTAGATGGGAAACACCCAAATCCAGTAGGAAGAGAGATCAGGAAAGAGAGACCTACGGCCAGAGAGGGCATCAGAGAAACCTACGACTGTGTAGAATCCAGTAAGCGGATCTCGTGGTCAACAAGGAAGCCGAGTTTGAAAGCCATCTCTATTTTGAGTTTTAATCCAGAATCACACAGTCTCGAGGTCAGACAGGAGAGAGTTCAAAGATGATAATCTGATAGCATTAAAATCCAGGGGCAGTGGTCAAACGTGAGCGAAGTTTAAAGCCGGTAATTCCAACAGTGTTAAATCCAAGAGCAGACAGATTTGTGGCCAAAAGCAAGGGAAGTTCAAAGCCGGTAAACTCAATAGTGTTAGATCTGCGAAGGCAGAGACGAAAGCGAGAAACAAAGCGAGGTCATAACCGGAAAAACAGACAAAAACAAAACGCAAGAGTAAAGGCTAATCTGGCGACAGATGGGTGTCTTGCAGCATCTTAAATAAGCAGATCTGATTAACCCAAAGTGGCAACAGGTGAGCTCAAGCCATGACTGAGGCAGCAAAAAACAAGAGGTGTCGCAGAGCTGGAACAGGAGTGATTTTGATTACTTGTGGAGGAGCTATGTTGTGGGCGAGATCTGGCACGTTGTGACAGTACCCTCCCTCCTATGGACGCCACTGGGCATTCTAGAAGGGGCCTCAGGGTTGAGGTTCTGGAAACCTGTAATAAGAGACCTGTCGAGAATAAACCTGGCAGGTATCCAGCTTCTCTCTTCATGTCCGTACCCCTCCCAGTCCACAAGGTATTGTAGGTCGCGTCCCCGGCGGTGGGATCTAAAGAGCTTACAGGAATGCTTCGGGCCCTCCTCGATGAGACGGGGGAAGGGGGGTTGTGGTGAAGGGGACAATGGACAGGAGACCAGTCGTCGAATCTGTGACACATGGAAGGTGGAATTGATACGGAGCATGGACAATGGCAGAGAAAGCTTAACAGAGCAGGGGTTGATGACCCGGGAAATGGAGAAGGGCCCAATATATCTGGGGGACAATTTTCTTGACGTGGTCTTTAAGGGCATGTCGCATGTGGATGGCAGAACTACGCGATATCTAGGGGCTGCAGAGCGGTGGCGGTTGGCCTTACATCAGAAAATGTTCACCGAGCACTGCAATTGAGAGCGGGCCTGTTGCCAAGTCCTCTTGCAACGATGGACAAACAGGTGGTTGGTCTCCCAGACAGCATTGGAAGGGTGACATTCCGGTGGAAGACGTTGGAAGCAAGGTGTGGGCATTTTCTATCCACGGGAGAAATCTGTTCCATGAGGCCGCTTCCCGTGATGCCATACATCTTAGAGACTTCTCTAGTTCCTGGTTGATCCGTTCCATCTGTCTGTTGCTCTGGGGGTGGAAGCCAGAGGACAGGCTGGGTGTGGCACCAATGAGTTACTGAAGGCCTTCCAGAAGCCCGCAGTTTTTGTGAGGAAAACTGCGGGCCTCTGTCTGAGATGATGTCTGTAGGAAGACCATGGAGTTGGAGAAAACATGAGACACCAGTAGTTCAGCTGTTTCTTTGGCTGAATGTAGAATCGGTCCACTACTGTCATGATGCAAGTATTATTGTCTGAGGGTGGTAATCAAAATCGAGAGAGATGTGCGACCATGGGCGATGAGGGATAGGGAGCGGTCTGAGACGGCCCTCCGGGGGCAATTCGTGGCCTTATTCCTGGAACAAATATCACATGAAGCTATGGAACCCTGAACATCTTCCTTAATGGTTGACCACCAGAGACATTGCTTAATGAGAAATAGAGTGTGGGCCACCCCCAGATGGCATGCCACCTTGGAGCTGTGGGCCCAGTCTAATACAGCAAGACGGAGAGGGCTTGGGACGAAGAGTCTGTTAGGGGGGTTACTTGGGTGGTAGGACAATGTAAAGGTAAACCTGGAAAAGTAAAAAGATCAACGTGCCTGACGAGAGCTAAGTCTCTTGGCCAGATTCATGGTCAAAAGCATGGGAAGTTCAATGCCGGTAATCCCAATAGTGTTAGATCCGTATCGCTAAGGCAGAGACAAAAACGAGAAACAAAGCGAAGTCGTAACTAAAAAAACTGAGACAACAACAAACCGCGAGAGTGAAGGCTAATTCGGCACAATAATCTGGCGACAGGTGGGTGTCTGAGTGTCTTAAAAAAGCAGATCTAATTAACCCAAATCGGCAACAGGTGAGCTCAAGCCATGACTGTGTCGGCAAAAAACAAGAAGCGGAGCTGGAGCAGGAGTGATTTTGATTACTTGAGGAGCTATGTTGTGGGTGAGATCTGGCGCGTTGTGACAGCTACCCTTGCACTACATGTTAATCCCGCTACTTAATGGTATAATGCGGTCCCATAATGCATCTAGCTGGCCCACTATTATAGATTATTTCTGATTGTAGAAATCTTTTAAAAGATGATACAGTCCATGTGTGGCTCTTTAGCTACAGCCTCATTAACATGAAAATGCAGACAGGAAAAGAGTGAGTGGAGTAATGACACTCTTACAAAAAGGTAGATACATTTTAAAAATATTTAAAATATTTTTTAGCATTTTTCCTCTGTACACCACCACATTGATTTAAGGAAAACCAGGACTTTCAGCTTTAATTCAAGTGATTTGACAAATTGCCATTAACCAGTCAAGAAATAAAATTTTGGTCTCAAAAAAAAATCCCTTTTTTTGGTGAGGGGAGGTGGAGCTCATAAATAATGCAAAAAGTCACAATTAAACATATGGATTGCCCTTAATACTTGAAAGAAAATCTTTTGCAGTCAACAACTGTTTCAAGTCTGGTACCCATATGCTTCCTGTCTTGAGGTGATGCCTTCAGCTGCTGCTGGTTTGTGGGTCTTTGAGGGTCTTTTTGCCGTTTTCAACTTCGCCTCATTATAAGGACCGCATCTTCGCCACATCTTGGATCATTCGCCATCTCGGATTTCCCCGATACTGAACTTCCACATTCCACTTGAGCTCAAGTTACACACGCTGGCTCTCTTCGCTGATCTCATTCAGTTCGGGCCGGCTCGCCGCTTCTGCATTCAGTTGGAATTTAAAGAACACACGCCAGTGCTAGCAGGCTTCTAAACTAACTGTCACGTGTGCCTTATGCACGGACTCAAGCGTGTCTCGTCTTAACAAACCTCAAGGGATCACTTGTTGCCCCTCATGTGCACTTGGGTCCACCACTGCAGCCACCGACGCGTGACATGTTATCTTTTGGGACATTATGCACCTGCAGTATGAAGCAGCATCTTATCAGTTTTGCAGCATTTGGCTGAATTTGAGGAGAGAGTATCACCCTATACATTTTAGAATTCATCCTGCTATTTTTATCAGCAGTGAGGTCATCAATAAACACCAGTGAACCAGTTCCATTGGCAGCCTTACAAGTTTAAACCATAACATTGCCCCCAACGACAGATGAAGTGGTATGCATTGGTTCATGAGCTATTCCATTTTTTGTCCATACTTTTCTCTTCCCATAATTCTTCTACAAGTTCATTTTGGTTTCATCAGTCCAAAGAATCTTACAAAGTTATTTGGCAAAGTCAAATCTTGCCTTTCTGTTCTTGAGTGTTACCAGTGGTTTGCACTTTGTTGTGAAGCGTATACTGTATATTTACTTCATGAAGCCATCTTTTGACTGTATACAATGACATGCCTATCTCAAGAGTGTTTTGACTTGACCAGATTATGTGTAAAGGGCTCACCATGTATATAATTCTGCATCATCTACTTTAGTAGTCTTTTCTGGGCTTACAGGCCTTTTGCTGTTGCTGAGCTTGCCAGTTACACTATTATGTTATGGATATTTTCATCTAATGTCTCAAATACCACGTTTGTGTGTTTTTTTTTTAATTATTATTATTATTTGGTTGAATAAATTTTCTTTCCACAACTATGATTTCTACATTCTTTCAAAAACAAAACTTAGGTGAAAGTCAATTGGACACAATTGGACTTGGATCTTTAAAAAAGAATATTATCTTGATGATGATCTTGTTATAAAATGTTAAACTTTTGCGTTATTATACAAGTGTTTTATTTAATAACGTGCTGCTTATTGTTGCCCCCTGAAACTGTAGTTCAGAACTTGTAAAAGTTTTAGTACAGAAACATCAGTCAGTTTTGCTTAAAATCATCCACTCTGTACAAGCCACACACACTGTACTTACATAACACATCCAGTTCTGTTGGTGTGGAGTTGTGCTGTCCCAGCTGGTTGTGAGCAGTGCAGTAGTACAGTCCGCTGTGCTGGGAGCTGATGCTGCTGATGCTGTAAATCTGGCCTGTTGTCAGCAGTGTGTCTGCAKCTKCTCTCTGCTTAAACCAGGAGTAGGTGAGAACAGGAGGGTTTGCATCACTGCTACAGCTCAGAGTCACTGAATCCCCCTCCACTGTGTCTCCAGAGGAAASAMCCACTGCTCTGGTGTTTTTAGGGGAATCTGATTAGAAATAAAACACCTAAATTAGAATCCCTTTTTTTTTTGCTGTTTTTAAAGTGCAGAATCATTATTAGTACCTAGAATAAAATATCGATGCAGTAGTTATCACCTTCCTAATAGTTTTTAGGACTCAGAGTCTCAGTGTAAAACTCTAGGTAACCCAATCGTTCTGCTTAATAGCTTGTGTCTCATTCTCTATGCCTTGTGACTTCATGTCACAGGGTGACATGAGGGTATAATCTTCTAGCTAGAAATAAAACACCTGGATCAGTTGGTGTGTATTCAGAACCAGTATTTGATAGAGATATAGATGTAATATGATTGAGGAGAGTAAAATCCACACTCACACACTGGAGGAGAGAGGAGACTGTCATGGCCTTCAACAGYACAGCTGTAACTGACCGCACCACTGACTGCAGCTACAGAGCAGGAGGCAGATTTACAGTTGGACACACGCTGTCCGTTCTTGTACCAGATGTAAGTGGGGTTGTTGGACAGAGTGCAGGTGGTGATACAGCTCAGCTTTGTTTCCTTGTCTCTCCGGTCTGATACTGTAACCTTCAGATCTGCAAAATAATAAACTTGGTTTATGGATTCCATTTAAATGTAATTAACTAACTGTAAAAAATTGTAATATTACCTGTGACAGACAGAGAGACTCCAGGTTTGCCATCGTATTCATCTCGGTCAGTATAAAATTTTATTCTGTATGTTTGAGCGTCTCTCTCTCTCAGGTTAGTGATTCTCAGACTACAGTTATTCTGGGAGCTCTGTGTGTACTGCACTCGGCCCTGATACTCCTCATCCTCTCTCACATCCACAGACTCACCATCAGCTTGCTGTTTAACGAACCAGACTGATTTTACCACTCTGAGGCCTGCAGGGTGTTTGTAAGAGCAGGAGAGATCAGTCGCTGTACCTTTGAGGGCACACACATGTTCAGGAGTGTACGTCACATCCCAACACTCTTTACCCAGTACACCTGAAACACACAGAGAAAAGGCATGTTGTCTGTCAATAAATAGACAATGTCTTTCTAACAACAAAATACAGTTTTTGTGTTTATATGTTGCTTCCAAGAACATAAACCATTTTATGAGTGGCACTTTTACAGATGTCTATCCAGAGACGAACTAGAAAGTGTTTGTGCAAGGGAGGGGAAGAGAGAGAAAAAGAGAAAGTGAGAGAGAGAACATCAGAGTGTTAGCACATTGCCAGATCCAAGAGGAAGAGATTAAACACATTTTATATATTTTATATATTTTTTTTTAAAAAACACATTACTGTTGGATGTGTAGCATTATTTGAACGTGATCTTGTGTAGTAATGTTAAAAACTGCAGTGACAAAACATTAGGCTTAAGTTAATTATTACATTAGCTTATTATCATTAGAAGCAAATCCTTCTACTATTTATTCCTGTATTATAAGTTTGTTGTCTTTCTCTGTACAAAAACAGCTTCTAGACAAAAAAAATTCCAATGCATTCATGTGGTTGGTATGTAGGCAGGTAAGCGGCCTCCCCGTCTGCAGGTGTGCAAAGGAGCGGGGCCGCCTAACCAGGCACGGCTGGTGAGCTATCGGCGTTAATGATTCTCTCTATAAAACACAGCAGGAAGTGTAGCTCGGGGTCTGACTGTTGGGAAGCTGGACTTTACTACATGGTGGGATTTACTAAAAGACAGTGGCACGCGAGTGGGGCGATGTGATGCGTCCCAGAGACTTTATAAAGGGGGACCAGAATGCCGCCCTGTGATCTCCGCGAGAGGACAGCGCGTGAACGAGCTGCGCAAGCTCCTGCATCCCCGCCACCAAAGAGGAAAAGGCCGCAGAGAGGATTGCGTTAAGGCAAATCCCAGTCGGGAAAGCTGCCCAGCCGAAGGACATCCAGGAGAGACTCCCGACTGTAGCCGTGCCCAGAGAGAGCTGGGAGGGGCCGGTCTTGGCTCGCGTCAGCGGAAGAGGTCGCCTTCATGGGAGCGTGCAGGAGCGCTACCTCCGCGTGCTCCAAAGCTGTCCGCCACTCATCAGCCTGTGCCCGCATGCCAGCGGGGCACTGCCAACCAGACCAGTACGTGCTTCACCTTCATTCCTTTCCCTTTCTTTCCCCATTTTACCTAAATAAATTACCCTTTTTCCCATAAGACCTCGGCTCGTGTCCATGTTTCTGCCCATGCAACTTGGGCTCAAACCCATTACAGTACATACAGTTTAATGTTATACTTGCGAATGGTAAACCCTATGAATGGTCACAATTTCTGAAAGAAAAAATAGCAAAACAAAACATGATGCAGAGAACATGAGAATGCAGAGAATGAGAGCAGTACACTGATCAGTTATAACATTAAAACCATTACCACTACAACCACCTAGTTTTTGGGTTCTCTTCAGGGCCGAGGGTGTGCTGTGGTGTCTGGCACCAAGACATTGACAGTGAATCCTTCAGGTGCTGTGGGATGCAGAGTGGGGCCTCCATGAATCAGACTTGTTTGTTCTTTTCATTTCATGGGCACTCAATCAGATTAGGATCTGGTAAACTTGAAATTTAGGTCAGTGGCCTTGGGTTCTTTGCCTGCTGGGTCCCTTGTGTGGTGGGCTGTGGTGCACTGGATGTTCTGGTGTTGATGTTATGGCTGATCAGTGTTATTGATTTAAGATTGATACTGAGGAACTAACTGACACTTACACACTGCAGGAGAGCGGTGGTGATCATTCTCATACACCTGACAGGATAAGCTGCCTTCATCATGTGGACTGGCCGAGTCGAGCACAAGGGAGGCATCAATAGTATAATTAACGTAATTGCCATTCCTATACCAATAAAAACGGGCTGTGCTGACACTGCAGGTGGCGTTACAGTTCACTTTCACTTCTCTCTGTCCTACAGTGTTAGGATCCACCTTCACCTGCAAATCTACATAAAATTATGTATCAAAAACTATAAATATTACATGTGTGTGTGTGTGTTATACAATAAGTCTCATGTGCATGTTTTTACCTGTAACAGTCAGATGAACTCCAGATTTGGTCTGAAATCCAAACTTATAAACTCCAGAGTCACTCACTCTCACATTCCTCACTGTCAGCTCACAGTCAGACGTCACTGTGCTTACAGACACTCGTCCTGAGTATTGTGGATCTGTGCTCAGGTCTTGTGGTTTTCCTTCAGAGCTCTGGACTCGATACCACTCTCTCTGTGTGACACTGGAGTGATCAGGTGTTGCAAAAGAACAGGGGATTTTTACTGTAGATCCAGTAACAGCACAGAGACTCTGAGCCTGCACCCCTGGAAAAACACATAATCACACATGCGTACACACATACAGTACACAGGCGCACCAATACACACACACACATACACACATACACACATACACACATACACACATACACACATACACACACACACATACACACATACACACATACACACATACACACATACACACATACACACACACACACACACACACACACCAATGTTTTGCACACTGACCAGAAATGGTGCAACCACAACTTCAGCCTTTGCTGCTGCTGCTATTCTCGGTCATATACACAACTAGTGAGCCACCGAGGTGTGAAGATGAAAACCACAATAGCATTTGTGTGTGACTGTTAATAAACTTAATGTGGGTTCATAGAATCAACAGTACCAATAAGCTTAAACAGATCAAGAAAGCTGCTAGAGATTAATCTCTTAGATAAGACATTATTATTATTATAATGTAAAGACTTATAATATATATATATATATTATATAAAGATATATATATATTATCTTTTGTGTTATATATAAAAACACTACATATTTAAGTAGAGGTTACAGTAATTTTGCAATATATAATTTGGTCACTTGCTCTATGACTTTTGCCTTTTACTCTCCATCATTCTACAAATTCTTTCAACAAACTTTTTGTGCTTCCAAATTTTATATAATTAATAAATAAATAAATAATTTTTTTTTTAAAAATCCAACCTCACTGATATGTTAAAGGCTTGTACAGTAGTGACACAGTAGCACATAAAAATGAAAACATGAAAAGTTTACCTGTCAGTAACAGGATTGCTGCTACTATAATATTCCTCCACATTCTGCAAAAGCACAGTGACATCAGGCTTCAGACAGCTGACACATGAAGATCCACCAAGGTCAGAATTTCCACCTTAAATATCTTTGTAAATACCCTCATAAAAATACATTTAGATATTATTTAATGAATATAAACTACCTTAATCAGCCTGTTTGTTCTTCTAAGCAATTAGAAGCGTCTTCATCACACTAGCAGTAAAGACACGGAAGTAGAGTGGTGCATTTAGCACAGCACCTACCTTTTTTATCTTAGTCACTTCCTTTTCTTTACATTTGAACAGACATACAGACGTGAATAACACCCCTTTCTTACTCTATCCATCCCTGTAGTTTAATGATTTTACAAATAGTGTACTTGGGCTTTTAGGAAATATCGTAATCAAGACTGGAAGATCTGAAATGTCAGTAACAACCTAGCAACACTATAGAAAGCACCTGGAATACCATAACAAACCAAGAGCAACATTCTTTTACACTTTCGGAATACCTCAACAACCAGCTAGCAACACCCTAGCAACTATGTTTAATATAATAGCAGTTACCTGGAATATCATGGCAATCAATGGTGTGCTAGCAACCCACTGGACTATCACAGCAACTACTTAACATCATACATAGTTTAGTGTATTGTGTTCAAGCCCAGATGAAGGGTCTAGGAAGGGCAGTGTGGCAATAGACTGCTGTAGTAATTGTGCATTACTTAGGGCTCCTGCTCAGGGAATATGGGTGGGATGTAGCCAAACTCGCATTTAAATGGCCACATGCTTAACAATGAGTGCCACAAGGTGTTATGGGCGTACTCCACCCAGATCAGTTGCTCACCCCAGATGGAGGAGTTGGAGGAAGACCAGCTTATATAGCCACCCAAGAGAGCACTCCAGGTCCTGGTTGACACTTTTTGTGGGAAGGCCATCGACACGAACCACATGTTGGAGCATTAGTTGTGCAGTTTGTTTTGCTAAGGAGAGCTGGGATAAACTTGCTCGCCTGTGAGAAGCGATCCACTACACATATTATTGAGTTACCCTTAGAGGCCTGCAATCTGGTAACAAAGTTCAAGGAAAGTCCAAATCCCCTTCAGGTTCTGAATTTTGAGGCAGAGGTACAAGCTCATGACTATAGCCGATGGACTGACTGGCTAGGCGTTTGGTACAACGCTAGCCCACAAAATTGTCGATTTAAATTCAAAGCCTGTATTGCTGCTCCAGTTCACCTTGGCAATCCCAAGTGACTAATTCATCTTTAAACTGTTCAAAGAGCCTTTGCATTTCAGCACAAGAGCCAAAGTGTTAGCTACCAGGGTCCAGAATTCAATGGAATAATCAGTCACAAAGCAACCAGTGTAACGGATCCAGAGTACGGAGAAGATCATGGACATGGCCGTATGTGGATTATAGAAAGTAGTCTTGAGAGCCTACACAAAAGTGTCTAGGTGTCTGACAGTACATTTTTCCCAGACTGCAGTAGCCCATTCTAGTGCTCTACCCGCAAGCAGAGAGATCATGAAGGTGATCGTGGTTTTTACCAAATGGAGAAGGTTGTATCTTAAAGACCAATGAGCACTACAGTATGAATGTGTTGCACCATTCAGGTTCACCTGCACATAGCTGGAAAGTTGATCAGAGGGTGGAGATTGAGCCGCCAGTCTGGAGCCGCCAGTTGACTCATGAGTTGAGTCTGGAGGAGACAGCAACACAGAAGTGGTCCGTGCAATGTGTGTGTGTGTGTGTGTGTGTGTGTGTGTGTCTACACCATAAACTATCACGTTGATTGATTGACTTTGTTGGGTGATGAATAAACCCATGCCCACCTCAAAGGGAAAAGTGCTATATTAGTCCAGAAAAGTGTTAGATGCCTTGACGTAATCTGACACAAAACTGCCCATAACTTTCTACTCAACAATTTGATTTTGTTTATGGTGCAGGTTTACAGTACCTTCAGGCAAAAGGACTGACAAAGTTTCATTAAATTCTGTCCAGTCAGGTTTGCGTGATGATGCGATAAAATCTCGCTGGGCAGACAGACTTACAAACAGAACTTTTGACTGGTTCCACGTATAAAGCGTAATGATATCATTGAAAGAGCAAGTTCTGACCAATGTACAGACAAAACATTTATTTAGTTTTACCAGAGCTATTTTTATTTTGTCGTGCCATCCATCACATTAAACTGCATTAAATCAAGTAGAAAATTACATAGGGGGATGTCAAAGTTATTACAACTTTTTAAACAATATACTCTCTGAACAATGAACTTAAGCTAAATTACTTGCAATACACACAAGCAATTTAAAAAATATATCTATTAAATTTCAAAAATAAAAATGATTAAATGCATTTTCTCTCCTGAATGACAAATAGATTATTTAATTGCACAGGGTCTGAGCTGCAACTTGGCACAGGTCCTGGGTCTGGAACGGAGCTTGGCACAAAAGGTAGGTTTGAGCTGGAGCCTGGCACAGCCACTGGAGCTAAACAAGTGCTGCTGCTTTGTGCCAGCACAACAACCATAAAGCCAGAGGGGTGTCTTTGAGACCAGGGGGTGGCAGCAACAATGTGTCCCTGAAGTCAGGCAGTGAGCCAGCAAACTGTCCTCAAAGCCAGGTGGTAGGGCCTGCAGAGCATCCTCAACACTAGTGAAAATATGCTCATAAGGATGCTGGTCTAGTGATCCTGGAGAGCATGAACAAAATCTACTGCTGCCTCCCAGCTTAGGATCTGTCAAGCTTTTCCTATGGAACCTGCACTGGTGGAAGAACCCAGCAGGGTCAAATTCTAATCCATCAAAGGTACTTGGTAAGTCAATTAATCTCAGGAGCTTTGTCTCGGTTAAGGAGTTAGAGGTAGTGGATCGGAGCTTGGAATGAGAACTGAGTCTGAGCTGGAGTTTGTCACAGGCACTTGGTCTGAGCTGGAGTTTAGAACGGACAATAGATCTGAAAAGTTTACCACAGGTGATTGGTTGGAGCTTAGCACAGAGCTTAAGCTTGCCACAGGCATGGGATCGGAGCTGGAGCTTGGCACGCGTGCTGACTCGGAGCTGAAGCTTAGCACGGACACTGGGTCTGAAAAAGTGGCACTGCTTTTAGGGCCTTTGAGGAATGCTTGTTGCCGGCACAACATCCAATAAACCAAGTGATTCCAGCCCGGCGTCCATGAAGCCAGGAAGTAGCAGCAGCATGTTGTCTCTAAAGCCAGGTGCTAGTAGTAGTAGTAGTAGTAGTAGTAGTAGTAGCGTGGTAAAGATCATCCTCAACACTAGGGAACATAGTAGGGCTCAGCTAGGATGGTGCTTGGCCTAACTGGGACACTGCAGTGTATGGCTCAGACAGAACAGGGTACCTCTCAAGAGCATATGTTGACCACATCAAGGCATGAAACAGGACATGATTCAAACTTTTGATTGCATAGAACAGGACATGATTCAAGCATCTCACAGCATGGAAAAGGACATGATTCAGGCATCTCATAGTACGGAACAGGACATGATTCAGGAATCTCATAGTACGGAACAGGACATGATTCAGGCATCTCATAGTACGGAACAGGACATGATTCAGGCATCTCATAGTACGGAACAGGACATGATTCAGGCATCTCATAGTATGGAGAAGGACATGATTCAGGCATCTCATAGCAAAGAACAAGACATGATTCAAGAATCTCATAGTATGGAGAAGGACATGATTCAGGCATCTCATAGCAAAGAACAAGACATGATTCAGGCATCTTGTAGTATGGAAAAGGACATGATTCAGGCATCTCATAACAAAGAACAAGACATGATTCATGTTTGGACTGGGAGGCCATTTCGTTGACGTCCACAGGGGGTTGAACAGGCAGCATGGCTTGAAAGAGAGCTATGCTGTCGGCCTCTTCCTGGGGCTCTGTGCTGTCTGCGACCTCCAGGCACTCCGCGGTTTCCCCTCCTCCTGGAGTGCCCTGCCAGAGCTACTCTGAGCACCTATGTTGTATGTCGCTCCTGCCCACTCACCAGCTGTTGCTTTAGGTATAGCCCCCTCCCAAAAAATGGGAGGCCATTTCACTGACCTCCACAGGGTATTAAGTAGACTGCATAGCTTAGAAGTGACCCTGTGCTCTCAGTCTCCTCCTGGGGCTCTGTGCTCCCAGCCATCTAGTTCTCTGCCTCCCCCTGGCCTTTGGCGCTCTTGGTCTCCTCCCAGGGTTCAGCGTTCTTGGCATCCTTCTGGAACGCTGCACTCTTGACCTCCTTCTGGAGCTCTGAGCTGTCAGATACTGCTTGGAGCATGATACTCCTTGGCTGGGAGCTGCCCTGTGACCTACAGTTTGAGCTCTATTGCTCCTGCCTACACACCGGCTGTGGCTTCAGGTAGAGCCACCTACCATAAATTATTTGGGGAGACTCATACATTTCTACAGAAAACACCCATTTCATAAGTTGGCCAAATAATTCAGACTACACCAAATCATTTAGACCGGAATGCTTCTGCGAGATGAGAAGGCCATGCTGGTCTTGTGAGCCTGGACAGCATGAACCAAATCCACTGCTGCTCCCCTAGGTTTGGATCTGCAAAACTGTCCCTATAAAACCATGCAAGTGCAGACAGTGGTTTAATAAAGTGGACTTTAAACGTAAATAATTCAAACAAACACAATGCACAAACATGAACATGAGTAGAGGAACTATAGCTAAGAATTAGTGATGTTACTTATGACTCAGGCTCTTGCGCCAAGCAGTAGGGGCTTCAGTACAGGCTCATTTACATGGATATCTCACTGTTGCAAGACTCAAGACTTTTTAAAAATGCATAAAAAAAGATTATGGAACAGCAACTTTTTTTTTGCATTTCACAATGAATTTCACATGTACTTCTTATCTTTAAAATGCATGAAGAAGGAAAATGCACACAACAAACCTTTGGTATATATTCATGACCTCAGTCTATCCCATAAACCATAGTGTGTGGGTTTTCTTAACCTCTTTTACTTTCCTTCTTCAATTAATTTTCTTTATAGTTTATGCTTTGTGTATATAGTACAGGGTGGGCCATTTATATGGATGCACCTTAATAAAATGGGAATGGTTGGTGATATTAATGTCCTGTTTGTGGCACATTAGTATATGTRAGGSGGCAAAMTTTTCAAGATGGGTGGTGACCATGGTGGCCATTTGGAAGACGGCCATCTTGGATCCAACTTTTGTTTGTTCAATAGGAAGAGGGTCATATGACACATCAAACTTATTGTTCCAACAGTCTTGGAGGGATCTATCCAATGTGGGTTAGTGTCAGACCAGTTGAATGGCCCCCAAGGTCTCCCGATCTGACCCCCTTAGACTTTTATCTTTGGGGTCATCTGAAGGCAATTGTCTATGGTGTGAAGATACGAGATGTGCACCACCTGAAACTACGGATACTAGAAGCCTGTGCTGGCATTTCTCCTGCAGTGTTGCTATCAGTGTGTGAAGAGTGGGAGAAGAGGGTTGCATTGACATTCCATCACAATGGGCAGCACACTGAACACATTTTATAAGTGGTCACAAACTTGTAAATAACTCATGAAAGAATAAAGTTACGTTACAACCAAGCACACCATTGTTTTTCTTGTGGAATTCCCAATAAGTTTGATGTGTCACATGACCCTCTTCCTATTGAAAAAACTAAAGTTGGATCCAAGATGGCCGTCTTCCAAATGGCCACCATGGTCACCACCCATCTTGAAAAGTTTGCCGCCTCACATATACTAATGTGCCACAAACAGGATGTTAATAGCACCAACCATTCTCGTTTTATTAAGGTGTATCCATATAAATGGCCCACCCTGTAGAATCCTTAAAACTGACTGGAATCTTTCAACAGAATATTTAAATTCACCAAACAGCAACTTGTTTGTTGTATACATGCTCATGTTATTTCCTATGGGGAAATGTGTTTCGCAGTACAAAATCTTTCCTCAAGAACCCACCTCATATGGCAAGGGTCCACTGTAATAACCAACATAAGATACAAACAGAAAAAAACAACAAAATCATCTCAAACAAGGACTATATAGACAGTGTAATCAACTAAACAAGGTGCAGGACGTTACAATAAAAACATGGCTGGGGTGCAGTGCATGCTGGGGTAATGTAGTCCTGAGGTGTTGGTCAAAATAAAAGTCTCAAAATAAAGGTCACAAAAAAACTGAGGGGACATATATATATATATATATATATGGGAGGATCATGACTACCAGTAAACTCTTCAATTCTCACTTTTAACAAGCTCCTATGTTTGCCAGTGTATTCATTTAGATTGACAACATAAAGGAAGTGGTTGAGCTTTAAACGCAAGCTTGCGATCCATGATGCGCATGGCAGTGTAACAGTTGATATGCAGTAATACACTAAACACATCAAATAACTAAAATCAACAACACAAACATTTCAATAAAATATATTTAAGGAGTTTTCTCACCAGACGTCTGAAGATCTGGACAGGTTCGCTGTGCCTGTAGATGTGAGGTAAATATCTCGAAATATTTCATTCCTCTTCTTCACTGACAATTTCCTGGAGAGACACACAAGTGTCACATGTTATATCATGTTAAATACTTGAAGTTTAAAAACATGGTGAATAATTTCTATGGTAAAATTCCCTTTATGGTTTACCACATTTGTGCGAGCCCATTAGCTTCAGTTGTCCTAGAGTTAAAATGCAGTGTTTCCCACTAGAGTGAAATATACTTGCAGTGGTAGCCGTGGTGTTAGCCACAGTGTACTCTATGTGTGGGAAACTCTGAAATGTGTGTCTGAATCGAGGGCTAGCTCACATCTACTAGTATGTCTTTATGGGTTATTAAGTCAGTAATGGCCTTTACAACTGCAATGTGTGTGTTACCGATGTAACAGTGTTAAGGTTGTTGGGTGCTGCGAAGGGAGTCCACAAATAGACTATGATGCGTCAGACAGATTTGTGATATCTGAACAGCATGTGACAATCACATATGTGTACATAATTAAACAAACAATTATAAATATTAATTAACTATTATCAGCTAGTAACAGCATGTTCCCCCCAATGTGTGACAGAGGGAGAGAAAATCCGACTCCCTCCATGAAACCAACATCCAAAAACCATTATTTACAAACTTGGTGCTGCTTGTGAGTCTTTCTTACCTTATCCTCGAGTTTTTGATTTTCTATTGTCTGCTTTAGAACCTGTTTCTCGCTCTAAAAGAATTAATAACAATCAAAATAGAATCAGTAGCACAGAAAACATTATACCCTATACAGTAAACACTCTACCCTAAACCAGGCATGGGCAAACTACCGCCCGGGGGCCACATGAGGCCCGTTAAACGTTTTGATTCGGCCCGCCAAACTTGAAAAAATTTAATAAATTAACCTTGTTAATGTTTTATTTCCCCTGTAATTCTGATGTTTCCTCCCAAGATGTGTATTTTTCCCCCAATGAGGTGATGTTACCAAAGCATGCCATCTATCTGCTCCTGTTCCGGCCCCTTTGTCAAATGTTAGAACTCAATGTGGCCCACGAATCAAAAAGTTTGCCCATCCCTGCCCTAAACTGTAATTCCTAAACTACACAGTATTCCCTACTCCCTTAACTTTAAATATTACCCTAAACACTTTAACCTACATCTTAAATCTAAATCTTACCCTAAATACTATACCCTATTCCATACACACTATATCCTATCCCTTTAACACAATACTTTATCATACTTTGCTACATCCTAAACACCTCAACATTCTACCTTAAACACCATACCCCAAACACTGCACCCTACAACCTACATCATGAACAATAAATCCCTCACCCAACAAACTATACCCTACACCCCAGAAACTGCAAATAGCTTGTGTGTGTGTGTGTGTGTGTGTGTGTGTGTGTGTGTGTGTGTGTGTGTGTGTGTATACCTGCATGTCTGTGCAGGTGTTTCTTACCTCACACTCGATCTTCTGATTTTCAGTGATCTCATTTTGAAGCTTAATTTTGTTCTGAAAATCGTTAAATAAATAAACAATAGAATAAATAGAGGCAGAAAACACTAAATCCCCTACTCTATAAACAGTAAATATGGAACACAACACCCTGACCCAACACACCCAACACACCACAACATCCTTAACTTCATAAACACTACACCTTTACACTAACAGTAACCCCTACATCCTAAACATAATAAGAAAACTCTACACCCTAAATACCATACTCCAAACACCAAACCTTGCACACGTTACACCTAACGCACCATACCGTTCACCCTAGAAACTCCAGATTCAAAGTGTGTCTGTCTGTCTGTGTGTGTGTCTGTGTCTCTGTGTGTGTGTGTCTCTGTGTGTGTGTGTCTCTGTGTGTGTGTGTCTCTGTGTGTGTGTGTCTCTGTGTGTGTGTGTCTCTGTGTGTGTGTCTCTGTGTGTGTGTGTGTACGCGTGCACGTATGTTTGTTTCTTACCTCACACTCGAGCTTCTGATTTTCAGTGATTTTATTTTGAAGATTAATCCTGTTCTGAAAAAATAATAATAATAGTACATAATCAATAAAGGCTGCATCCTTGAAACTGCACATTCGAGTTGTGTGTATATGCATTACCTCACACTCAAGCTTCTGATTTTCACTGATCTTATTTTGAAGCTTAATCTTGTTCTGAAAAAAAAATATATAATAAACAATATAATCAATAAAGACAGAAAAACGAATAATATAAATACACCACTACTTCAGCAAACAAATTTATTTTTTTACCGAGGCAGGTTCTTAAGGTAAAATTTCATATTGCGAAACACATTTCGCAATATGATCCGATATCCAACATTATAATCATATTTCTGCATATTAAAATAATCAAAACATTTATAAATTAAGTAAAATATGAAATAAATTGACATTAATCCTTATTTAACTACATAATTTATGTACTAAATACTAAATAATATATATATTTTTTTATTATAATGTTTACACTTGATGTTGTAACATGTTGCACTTCCTCTATAATCCTACAGGTGGTGCACTCTAAACACTCAATATCCTTTGCCATAAAACTGCACACCAAAAATCCTAAACCCTACACCACAAACTACCCCTTACACTCTAAACCGTAAACATTATACTCTATACCATAAACACTATTTCCTACAGGCTAAACATTCTCCCCTATGCCCTAAATATTACATCCTACACCATTAAATACTATATCATACATCATAAACACTATAGATTACATATTAAATAAAAAAAACTACTTCCTAAATAATATAACCTACACTTTCTACACTAAATCTCCAAACTCTAAACACTACCCATTGCACTATATGTAAACACTTCACCCTACACCAAAAAATCTAAATCACTTCCACTCTGAATCACTAGAGGGCACTTCCACTATAATCCTAAAGGTTTATACCCAGCTTTCTGTTTGATAAGACCAAATAATTTGCCATGTTTGTTCAGAACTGTAAAAACATCTGTAAAAATGTAAGATAGAATCAGGGTAGGTATAAGACACATAAAGACAAATAGAATGACAAGACAAATAGATAGACCTAGATGACCAACCCTACTAATCCCCATAACATGCACCCTAAATCTGAGGACCCTACATACTAAACCATGCAACTTAAACACTACAACCTATTCCATAATAATTTGTACATTTTACCCAAACACTAACAATCTATCACAAACACTAAACCCTCCAGCCTAAACACCAAACCCTAGAGTCTAAACACTGTCCCCTTCAGTCTAAACTCTATATGCTACACCCTAAAACTGAACACCCTACATCCTAAACACTACACACTACACCTCAAACACTAAACCCTACACCCTAAAGACGATAGCCTACACTTTAAACTCCAAATCCTATTGCACTAACCCCTACAGCCTAAATTATGAACATGAAATCCTACACCCAATGCACCAAACCATGCACCCAAGAAACCGCAAACTGTGTGTGTGTTCCTTCATTATTTACCTCGTACTTGACCTTTTGATTTTCAGTAATCTTACTTTGTAGCTTAATCTTGTTCTGAAAAAAAACACAATAGAACAGAATCAGTAGATGCAGAAAACACTAAATATCCCAATCTATAAACATTAAACACTACAGCCGTGGCCAAAGGTTTTGAGAATTACATAAATATTGGAAATTGGAAAAATTGCTGTTTTTATAATAGCAATTTGCATATACTCCAGAATGTTATGAAGAGTGATCAGATGAATTGCATAGTCCTTCTTTGCCATGAAAATGAACTTAATACCGAAAAAAACATTCCACTGCATTTCATTGCTGTCATTAAAGGAGCTGCTGAGATCCTTTCAGTAATCGTCTTGTTAACTCAGGTGAGAATGTTGACGAGCACAAGGCTGGAGATCATTATGTCAGGCTGATTGGGTTAGAATGACAGACTTGACATGTTAAAAGGAGGGTGATGCTTGAAATCATTGTTCTTTCATTGTTAACCATGGTGACCTGCAAAGAAACGCGTGCAGCCATCATTGCGTTGCAT